>MU187015.1:56613-80709 GCA_016904865.1 Pissodes strobi
CTAAAGTGGAAGGAGTGGGGTAGGACTCAACTGGCGCGATACCTACTCGTACCTTTATCTTGATTCGGAAATCACTTTTAGAGATCATATTAAGTATATAACGAGTAAAGCTTATCAGATGTTGGGGTTCATTCTCAGAATGGGTCAAGACCTGTCGGTGAGCCCACTTCGCTTACTGTACTACTCCCTGGTTAGATCCCATTTGGAGAATGCTTCAATTATTTAATCAACTTTTTATAATGTCTATAAGGCTCAACTGGAAGGAGTCCAGCGTAAGTTTTTAAGCTGTTGTGCTGGTGCAGCGGATGAACTTGATGTGGTCCGGCGGCTCCTCTGTCTCCCATCACTTGAGGACAGACGAAGACTCTGCGGCTTGCATTTTGTATATAAGTTAATTAATGCTCATATTGACTGTCCTCATATTCTCAGTCAAATATCTCTTAAAATACCATCTCGAGCTCTTAGAAAGTGTGATATCTTCTTTCTCGGTACCTATAGGACTAATTATGGTTCTCATTCTCCCCTTACCCGTAGCCTTGCACCTCTGAGTGCTCATACTGAGATTAATCCCTTCGGAGGCTTATTTAATAATGATCGTTGCAGTATCTTGCGGTCAAAGCTGTAACTTGACATATCTTTCTGATATATTCATATATTTTTTTAAGATTAACATATGCTATTGTTATGTGAATATTAATTATTTGAAATGCAATTTAAAGTGGGGTATCCCGTATATTGATAAATAAATAAATTAATAAATAAATATATAAACTTCAGCGAGCAGATATGGGCAATCCACCACTGAATTTGACACACTAAAGAGGAGGTGAAGGTTCCTCTGCGTTCTGCTTACAGAAAATGGCAAAAGATTAAGCCTAGGGCACAAGGCATTATAGTGAACCTCGTCATTGGTGAAGAATTTGTAGTTCATATATTGATGGAATGCCTTTTATATGTGCCTAATACTGTTGAGATACGGTTAGCGTGATGTGGGTTCGAAACGGGGGAGGTATACTCTAAGTGTGGTCTATCCAGACTACAATGAAGAATTTTGAAAGAAGGAATAGACGTTAAAGCTCAAGAATTTCTTTTAATGAATCCCAATATTGTCAGCCGCTTGCTTGCAACATTTGCCATATGTTCAACAAATGATAGCCCCGCGTCGAGAGCAACATCAAGATCCCTGATAAACTAATAGGGTGGCAGCAACGCACAAATGTGGCCTAAGCTTGCATTTAGATGTACTGATATCCATTCCATTATACTGGCACCACATGACAGTCATTAGGAGTAACAATTATATTGAACAATTTCAAATCATCAGCAAACAGGAGGAATTAAGAAGATCTTAAAGTATGAGGAAATATCATGTGTGACCCAATGTGATGCCCCCAAACTAACCCCGGATGGGAAAGAGATTTCATGGAACAAGAAACTGATGTTCTCTTGCACCACCGGATTTCGACTCGCGAGATAAATCTCAATCTTACTGAGCATAAGCCCAGTTGCTCCCAAGGTCAAATGCCATTAAGAATAACAAGAAGGTTGAGATGAGTGCTTCTGGCCAAGCAGAGGCCAAACTGCTCGCTAATGATGGCCCAGATACCTAATTACCGAATTCTAGAAAACCTCAGGAATAATGTTTATATTACTGATGGACCTATAGTTCCTTATGTTGATTCTGTCCCAGTCTAGTATACAGGAACCACAAAACTGGATTTCCAAAAGTCAGGAAAGGGGTCTTGTTTCATAGAATCCAGGTGTTTTCCGAATGCTTAAATTTCTCAACTCTGATTAATTGCCTGAAATTCAAATATAATGATTGTGCATACAGAATAAGAATACTACGAAAAAACGTTTGGCTGTCTTAGAACCCATATCGACGCTATCATCATACAAACATACGAGTACAACATTAGGTAAACTATTTGTTTTACGTTTAGAATTCCAAAATACGATTTCAGGATACGATTTTTTGAATGTATTTATTATATCTATGTTTAGAAAATTACTGATTGTCATGAGCAAACCTGGTCGATTTGTAGGTAATATGCGCTATTTTTTATGAATAGCTACTCGATCAGGTCCCGAGTAAACCGAAGTGTAAATTTCCGGCTGGCAACTTTCTTAACTGGAATAAAGATGTTTAATGATGTATTATTTTATAAAATGTGTTTAACATGCTTGGAACACTCATGTTGGAGAACAAATCACCCTAACAGAAAGTTCTCAAGTTATTAATGAGTAGATAATCACCGGATTTATAGTCATAACAAAAATCACTGATCTGTCTACTAAAAGGCAATTAAAAACGTTTTCTGGTCACTTACCAGTGTAATAACCATTTTATGGTTTTCAATAACTTTCACTTGGATTTTTAGGCTTATTTCATCAGTTTAATATTTTTGAAATAATAATCCTGCCCAGCATTTCCCACAAAAGTATGTTGGGTCAGTTTGGGTTAGCCGTCATTGTTGATCGAACTTATTTTGAACCAAGTTCTCGAATATGAGTTATAATTCATATCAGTCTATTAAACAAAAATGATAAATGTAAAATTTTTAGAGAGATAACCAATTATTAAATTATTCAGGAATTCGCCACCCGCCGACACGTAGAAAGCCTTATACTCCTCAATCAGGAAATACGAAACATAATACTTTTCAAGATCGAAATTTATAGCATCAAAGTCGCATGCGTTATTGGGCTCAAATATTTTAAAAAATTATAAACCCGTGACAAAACCCATATATCATATTTTAAACCCAAAAATATCCTATAATCTGTTACAGTATGCAGAGTGAATATGAATTGATATTTGTTACCTGTCGCATGTAGAGCTAAGAGCTGTTTTCCAGAATAGTGTAAATAATCTTAGATCTAGCGAATGTTTCGGATACACGTCGGGATAAATCTGATAGTATAATTAACAATTGGTAATTTAAATATGATCCTAATTAATCAAAAAAATATTCTTGTGGAAATCATAAAGCTCATAAATTAAACATAAGGCGGACACGAGGCAATTCGGTCTTATATACATAGCTTTTTCGTCCTAAAAATAGCTAAAAATTCTATAAAACGGGTTCTATAAGTACCATCTGCCATCCCGTGTGCGAAAACGTCACATCGCTTGATCTTAAAAATGTTCGATTTTCCTTTTAAGCTTGTTTTTTTTATATATTTAGTGCTATAGTGGCGAATAAATATAACAGAACATAATTATTAAAAAAGTATCTATATTATCATAGGCATAATTATTCCTGATTGGAAAAATCTGGTAGTATAATTAACAATTTATGATTTAAATATGATCCTAATTAATAAAAAAATATTGTTCAGTAAATCATAAAGCTCATAGAATGAGATTAAGACCGAAACGAGCCATTTTCAACTGATTAAAATCTATAGCATCTTCGAATTAAAACCATATAAAAAATCTGAAGAACTTGATCTAGAAATATAATTTTTGTCTCCCCATCTGCTAAAATGTTTGATTTTCTTTTTAAACATGTTCTGTTATATTCCCTGCTACTGAAGAAAAAAATTAAACAAAATATAATTATAATTATTAAAATACTGTGCACATAATTTTTCCTGATTGGAATAAATCTAATATTATAATTAACAATTGATCCTAATTAATCAAAAATTATTATTGGAAACATCATAAAGCTCATATAATAAAAATACGACGGAATAGAGACATTTTCAACAGACTATATTCATAGCCCTTTTGTCCTAAAAGCACCTAAAATTCTAAGGAACGTGGTCTGTAAGTACCATCTGCCACTCCATCTATTAAAACGTGATATCTTCTGATTTTCAAAATTTTAGGTTTCCTTTTTAAGCCTGTTTTTTTTTATATTTAGTACTACTGGGGTCTAAATAAAACAAAATATAATTATAAATAAAGTATCTATGCAATATCATATACCTAATTTTTCCTGATTGCAATAAATCTGATAGTATAATTATTAAATTTATGATTTAAATATGATCCTAATTAATTAAAAATTATTTTTGAGAAAATCATATAGCCCATAGAATAAAACAAAGAGGAAACGAGACATTTTCAACACATTTATAGTTAGCTAAAAATTCTAAAGGACGTGTTCGATACATGCAATCTGCCCCCATCTGCTAAAACGTGTTATCCCTAATTTTCTAAATTTTCGCTTCTGTTTTTAAACATGTTTTTTATTTACTACTACTGGAGAATAAATAAAACAAAATATAATTATAAATAAAGTAATTGCATAATATCATATGCATAAGTTTTCCTGATTGGAATAATTCTGATAATATAATTAACAATTTATGATTTAAATGATAATATTTCAAAAATAATAATTATTGTTGGGAAAATCATATAGCCAATGGAATAAAAAAATGAGGAAACGAGACATTTCAACAGATTTTTATTTAGCTAAAAATTCTAAAGGACGTGTTCGATACATGCAATCTGCCCCCATCTGCTAAAACGTGTTATCCCTAATTTTCTAAATTTTCGCTTCTGTTTTTAAACATGTTTTTTATTTACTACTACTGGAGAATAAATAAAACAAAATATAATTATAAATAAAGTATCTGCATAATATCATATGCATACGTTTTCCTGATTGCAATAAATCTGATAATATAATTAACAATTTATGATTTAAATATGATCCTAATTAATCAAAAATTTTTGTTGGGAAAATCATATAGCCATAGAATAAAGAAAAGAGGAAACGAGACATCTTCAACAGATTTATATTTAGCTCAAAATTTTAAAGGACGTGTTTGATAAGAACGATCTGCTAAAACGTATCATCACCTAATTTCCAAACGTTTTAAACTTGTTTTCTATATTTAGTACTACTGGAGAATAATTAGATCAAAATATAATTATTAATGATAATATATACATAATTTTTCCTGACTGGAGGAAATCTGGTAGTGTAATTAACAATTTATAAATTAAATGTAATCCTAATAAATGAAAAATTATTGTTGGGAAAATTATAAAGCGCACAGAAAGAAATTTAAGCGGAAACTATAAATTTTTAACAGATTTATATTTATAGTCTTTTCGTCCTAAAACAGCTAAAGAAAGGTCTAAGGAACGTGCTATTAAAATCAATAACTTTAACCTATCCCTGAGTATGTTTTAAAATACTTGCAGATTGGAATGGGTAGGAGGTAGGACAAGGAAGGTGCCTTTCTGAAACTAGTTCTGTAAATAAAAAAGTACGCATTTTTGGTATTTATATGACTTACTTATCAGCGAGCTTATTATGTAATAAAGGCTACCTACCTGCCAAAGTAATATTAATTTCCTATCAAAGATACAGTTAAAGTAGGAATAGAGAATAAACATAGAATTAAGCCAGAAAATAATACAGCAATTATTTTCCAAGCGAAAAATTAGGTATCCTAACAGGATTTTTCTATCTAGCAATCCTCCTGTTTAACTATAAAGTATATAATAAATACTTTTTCCTTGAAACATTACATACATTTCGCGATCAATTACCTGGCCAATTCCGGTAAAAACACATTTATAGGAAAGCTCCAGAGAGAGCTTGGACCTTTAAATTATTTTGCTCGTTATTTTTCGTCAACAATTGTTATAAATTATTTATATTATGAAAAAGGCGCCAACTTGTTACAATTTATTACTTTAGCCCGCTTTTGTTGATTGTTTGTTTTTACCAAAAGCAAACTTAATAAGATACACAGGGTCTAGACGGATGGCGCATGCTAATAATATTTATTTATACCCAAGTAATTGAGCTGCGCTAGGATGCAAAGTAAAAGATTGAAAATTCCAAAGTTTAGATGAAAAATAAAATTGGTGTAGAATATTCTTGGTGATCCTTGGAGTTCCTCCGTGCTTCCTGAATGTTGATGCCCTGAATTTGTCCCGTGACGCCACCGGAAGAGCTATCAAAATATAAAGAAAAACAATCCAAGGCAGTTTAAAAAATTCACTAGGATTGTCAACTGTTTTGACTCAATTTGTCGGAGAACGTTAGTCAATTGACTTTAAGTTTTTGAGAGAGTAATTAATGCCCTTACCAGAATTACGATCAATAAATGATAGTTTCTTCCTCTCTCCCACATAGGATCTTGAAGCCAGGGATATAATTTTCTCTCTAAAAAACTGTTTCCGTTGGGCCAGATGAACTACCACTGAGTCTCTTTAAAGTAAACATAAATATACTGGCTCCAGCAGTAATCATATAAACTGTACGTTTCAAGAGGATCATTTCTCGGATCTGTTAAAGCTCTCAAAGGTCATCCCTATTTTTAAAAAAGGGACACATGACGATATTGCTAACTATCATCCCATATTTTTGATAAACGCCATAACAAAAATCGATATTGAAAACAACAAGTTTATCTTTGCAACTGCCTACATTCCACCACGAAGCGCACCTGAAAAATATATGGTGTTTACTGAGACTGTCGCTAGTGTGGCTGAGGAATATCCGGAGTATAATCTATGTATATTGGGGGATTTTAACCTTCCATATTGTGAGTGATCGAACGACAGAATGGCCACAGTGGCTGTACCTGTGACTGAAGTGTCACCTAGGGAGTTTGAATCCATGCAGATTCTCTCATTTTTGTGCTTACCTCATAATCTCTATCAAGTCAATACAGTAAAGAATGCTAACCACAACTTGCTGGATCAAGATTTTGGGCGGGATGGTGGAGTTGAGATGTTTGCAGCAGATTAAGCCCTACTGCCCGAAGATGTTCACCATCCACCACTGTCATTTGAGTTGAAATGTGAATCTTGTTTTAACAACTCTGGACTGACTGGCGACGGTTTCTATAGAGGTTTTCTCTCAATGGGTGCGCACGAGGTGTTAAGCTTTGTGTCGCAGTTTAATTTTTTTTGCTTTAGTCCACAAGGCGTTGCCTATAATATCCTAATGGGCACTGCAAGTAGGAAACGGCGAGGAGGAAAGATACCGATGGACCCTTTTCTAAAAGATGTTTAGACTGGTAGCCAACAGGGAACAATTCGGTTGGCAAGGAGTTTCAGATGCTCGTCACACGCCAGAAGAAAGAATTTTGGTAGAGGCTGGTTTTGGGTGTGCTCTGTTGAAGAGCATATGGGTGAGAGCTTCTAGCTCGTCGTGTGGAGCGAAGTTGTCAGTTCGGTCGAACACCCTCCGTGATAATATCGGTAAAAAAGGGAGAGATCACCCACCATCCGCCTATGTTCCAAGGTGTGAAGGGAACGAGTCAGTGTTTCGTCTTTAATAAGTCTATAACAGCTCGGTTCTGGATGGAGTCTAAGAGCCCTAGAGCATGTTTGGGAGCAGAACTCCAAATGTGAGAGCAATACTCCAGAGTAGGTCTGATTTGCGCTTTATACAGTGTAAGCAGCTGATGGGAGCTGAAGTATTTTTTGGCACGGAAAAGTGCACCCAGTTTTTGAGAGGCACACTTGGCGAGACCTCGGACATGCTCATCCCATGAAACTGTCAACTTGTGCTTGCGGCTATCCCAAGAAGCGAAAGATTGAAGGATGGTGAAAGGATTTCCCCTCCATGATGATGTCAAGGTAGTTTCCCTTAGTTTTTCTCCAGGAGAACACAGCAGTCTGTGTCTTTTTGGCATTGAAGGTTACAAGATTGTTGGATCCCCATTCAAGAATTGTGTTTAAGTCTCGATTAATTGAGTCAGTCTGTTGTCTTCTTAGTTGTCCCAGAGTGGCCGATGATAATGGTTTGTGAGAAGAAAAGGATGATACAAGACTGCTATCGTCTGCATATGTGGTTTTTAGTAAGCTTTAGTAGGTCATTTATGTGCAGCAGGAACAAAGTTAGAGACTAGACCGAACCTTGTGGAACACCAGCATTAATTACCCTTTATCTAAAAAACTGGACAATACTGTATGTAGAGCCGGTGGAAAACCATAAGCTGAGAGTTTGTCCAGGAGTGATTGGTGCCACTCCCGGTCGAAGGCTTTGGAGATGGCAAGAGCAACGACTCGGGATTTTTCGTGTTTTTCCAGGGTTGAATTCCAGATGTGTGTTACATAGGACATCAGATCTCCTATTAAGCGCTTCACTCTAAACCCATATTGTCTATCAGATATTATGTTGTTCTGTTCAAGATATTTCAGGATCTCGGTGTTAATGACTTTTTCCATTACCTTGGCCACTACTGGGGTTAAAGATATTGTACGGTAGTTACTGGCAATATCCTTCTTTCCCTTCGTAGGTACAGGTTGCACTCTAGCGCGCTTCCAGAGGGCTGGGAAAATACCTCTATTGTAACATAAGGTATATAGTTTGGTTAGAATAGGTGTCAGCTCCAGTGCGCATTGTTTGAGAACAATGGGGGAACTCCATCCAGTCCAGCGGTCTTTGAGCAGTCAAGATGACGAAGTAACCCTCTTATCTTTTTTTGCTTGAAAACGATTTCTGGCATTGTTGTGGCAATCCTAAGCAACATTGGTGGAGTCTTTCCTTATGCATCAAGGGTCGAATTTCGTGCAAGCGTTGAGGTAAACAAGTCTGCCTTTTCCTTTGCAGTCACTGCAACGGAATTGTCTTCAAGCAATAGTGGTGTAAAACTTGAAGATGAAAAGTTTGAAAAGATGAATTGTTTATGGGGAGGACTCTTGATGATATGGTCAATATTTTTATGACATTGTTTACCTAACAATTGATATGTTTGTTCCCTTGAAGAAATATTCAGCAAATAAGTTTCCCATCTGGTTGCCTCCAGAACTGAAACAAATGATAATTGATAAAAAGAGAGCGCATACAAAATACCGTAGAACTTAATTGCTTGGTGACTATACTGAGTTTTCTAAATTGCGAGCTCGCTGTAAGCATTTAAAAAACCAATGTTATCATAAGATTATGTTGCTCTAACGGAATCATCTCTTAGGGATAATGTAAAAAGTTTCTGGAAATTTGTTAACAGTAAAAAGAGCAGTTGTGGTTTGCCTTCTGCACTCTAATATCATTACTAGTGCCTCTGGCATAGAGATTGTCAATTTATTTGCTGAATATATTTCCTAGACATATAATGTTGAGGATTTTATCTTGCATGATACTGAATTGCCTTCTGGAGACATCAACCTGTCACGATTTTGTATACCTATCTCATCCATCTATGAAAAGTTATCCAAACTAAATATAAACAAAATACCTGGCCGTGATGGACTTGCTCCATCCCTAGTTAAACATTGTAGCTTTCTGTTTTCTAGACTGCTTTTCCACATTTTTAATCTGTCATCAATGAGTGGGACATTCTCAGCCTTTTGGAAGGTAAGCTTTATCACTTCTATATTGAAATCTGGGGATCACTCTCAGGTTAGCAATGATCGCCGCATCAGTGTGCTTAGTTGTATTACAAAAGTATTCGAGAGCCTTGAATGTGATTATATGGCAGCTTGTTTGCAGGGTTGTTTTATTGACCAACAATTTGGATTTCTTTCTCACCGGTCCACTGAACTGAATCTTTTAACATTTACGGATTTTCTTTTGAGATCCTTGGAAGAAGGTTATACCGTGCATGCAATATAAACAGATTCTACAAAGGCCTTTGACCGGGTAAACCATAAGGTCTTAATTGATACGTTGCAAGGTGTGAGATTCAGGACGAGCTTTTGGAATGGTTGTCGTCTTACCTTACAGAGATAATACAAATAGTGCACATTCTGGGCTTCCAATTCAAGGAGATTAAAGCGCCATCTGGTGTACCCCAGGGTTCACACTTTGGCCCTCTTCCTTTTAATATATATGTGAATGATATTGCCTGCTGTTTTATCTCTGCACTTTTTCTAATGTTTGCAGATTATTTAAAATTATATATGAGGATCAAGGATAACGATGGTTACTTAAGTTTACAGGCTGATTTAGATCGTGTGGGCCTGGTGTATAGTTAATGGAGTGGAAGTTAATGTCAGCAAGTGTCATTTGATGGTTTTCAGCCGTAAAAGAAACACCCCGAATCAAATCTATACCATAAATGATTGCCCTTTAAAATCTGTATATCAAATTAAAGATCTAGGTGTTATCCTTGATTCAAACTTATCTTTTATTCCCCATATTATATCTATGGCAGTCTCAAGATCCCTTCAGATGCTGGGATTTGTCAAGCGCTGGCGCTAAAGATTTTCTTAATATCCAGTCCATTAAACTATTGTTCTGTTCTTTGGTGAGACCCCATTTAGATTACTGCTCATGTGTCTGGTCCCCTCACTATGGTTCAATCGAAAGAGTTCCACACAAATTCTTCAGGTTTGTTTATTTCAGGGAACACCATAGGGTTGTGGATATCAATTACTCTAGCATTGAAAGTTCAATCAATATGACTGTCCTTTAGATCAGACGTATGCACAAGGATCTCACCTTGTTTTACAATCTGTTGCATTCTCACAGATTTAGTCCTGAGCTATTGGTAAAAATTAATATCCATGTCCCTTCTAGGCAAACAAGGCTAATTAAGCCCTTCCAAATTGCACCCCCATCATGCTAACTATGGATATAATTCTTACCTTTCTAGATCAGCTAGGTTTGCGAATCAGTATTCTCCTCCTCGGAGGAGCCTGAAACCCCTAGAGGGCGCGTCCCCAGGTGGCGGATAGGGGAACGTCTCCCAGGTATGGGTTATAGGGTAGGAGGGAAATGAAATACCTCCCGCGGACCAAACAGGCAATAGCAGCGTCTAATCCAAAATGGGTGGCTATAAACAGCAACTGTTTTCTCAGAATGGGCGGCTGAATATAGAAAACCGGCCAACACGTATGTCAAACGCGGCAGGTTTTAAAACCACGCCATATACCCCCTAAAATGAAAATGTCATTATCTCAAAATGTATTACCCCAGGCGAGTAGGAAAAGATTTCCACAATCTCGCACTAAATTGCTAGTCAGTCCCATGGATTCTGAGGGGGGCAAGACTATGACAAGAAATAGTACTAAACGTAAAATGCCCCTAACGTTCAATGTTGCCACATAAAATGCTAGATCCCTATCAACAGAAGAAAGCGTCATTGAGATGGAAACAGAAATGTCAAAAATCAAATGGGCTGCAGTGGGTGTCAGTGAGGTAAAGCAACTAGAAGAAAGCCTGAAGAAACTGAAATCAGGACATCTGTTCTATCAGTTCGGTAGCGAAATTGAAACAACTGGAGACGTCGTCGGCTTCTTTGTACACAGAAAACATGAAAACAACATTATATCAGTGAAAAGTGGCTCTACTAGAGTAGCTCTCAAAATCTTGAAGCTTAGCAAAAGGTATACTTTAAAAATTGTGCAAGTATATGCTCCGACAAGTGATCATGCGGACAATGAAGTAGAATAATTTTACGATGACGTCACATTAGCCCTGAGTGAAGCAGTAACACATTTTACCACAATATGTGGTGACTTCAACGATAAGATTGGGAGAAGTACCGATGCTACAGAAACATCACTGGGAAAATTTGGTTTGGCAAGCAGAAACGAACGCGGTGCTACTTTACTTAGTTTCTTGCTAGAAAAGAACCTATTCCAAATGAACAGCTTCTTCTACAAAAAAGATCATCGAAGATGGACATGGCAGAGCCCCGATGGAAAAACCTGGAATGAGATTGATTTTATCATCACCGACAAGAAGCAAATCTTTAGAGATGTTACAGTCCTGAACCAGTTTTCAACGGGCAGCGACCATAGAATGGTGAGAGCCTCTATAGAAATAGACCTTGGAAAAGATAGGTATCGTATGATTAAAAAGAAATGCACACCTACCTGGGCAGAGCCTGACAATACAGACGCAGTCCAAGAACACATCAACACTATCCTCGAAAGCAAGAAAAACACAGACCAAGATGTCAACATCTTAGTCAACATCTTAAATGACACTATACTGGAAGCTATAGAGGAAAGCCAGAAAGTTCATTGCCAAAAGAAATCAAATACCAATAGACTAGGTCCTCAAACATAAGCATTAATGGAAGAGAGGAGAAAAATGCAAAGCGATAAGAACAAACAACACCACGAACTTAGGGAGATAAGCAAGAGGATATCCAAATCTACCAGAGGAGATAACCGAAAGTACAAAAGTAAACAAATCCAACAAACGATCGAAGATAATAAAAGTCTCAAAGTTCTAAGGAGAAAATTAAACAATGGCAAAAAAAGAAATAATCAAATTAAAAGACAAAAATGGAACTATGACCACCAACAGAGAAGAATTATTAAGGGTAGTAGAAGAATTCTATACAGAATTCTACAAGAGTCGACAAAACCTTGATGAGCAACACAGAGAAAACTTAGACAACTCTGGAAAAATAGTACTTAACCAAGGATCGGAAGAAATGCCAGATATATAAACCGATGAAATAAGAAACGCACTAAAGAAAATTAAAAGAAATAAAGCTCCGGGTGAAGACGGTACTGTTATACACTGTGGGCAACATTAAATTGGAACCTTCTTTAAAGCTTGATAACTTTTTTATTTTCAAAGGCTTTTTTATCATTTTTGGATATGTTATGGCCTAAGGATTAAAAAGAACTTTGCAAAGATGCTCTATTCAGTGGCGTACATAAAAGGGGGTATTTTTCCAAACCAATGTATTTCCGGTCGTTGCAAAAATCGGCCAATTGAAATATAGATGTAAAAATGGGCAAAAAATATTTGAAACGGTTCGGAATATTGACCATTAAAAAACCAGGTCACTAGAAGCAAAATTGAAATTTATACTTTAATTTTGGTAAAGCCATGTCTCGTAGGCCAAATTAAATTGGATCCTTTTTAATGCTTAGTGACTTTATTTGCAAAGGATTTTTTATCATTTTGGTATATGTTATGGCCTAAGACATTAGAATCAAAGAGAACTTTGCAAAACGGGTCTACTTCATTGGCGTACAGAAATTTTGAATCTACTTAAATTTTTTTTAAATTAACAAAAACAAATATTTTAAATTTTAATGTACGCCACTGAAGTAGACCCGCTTTTCAAATTTCTTTTTGAATCTAATATCTTAGGCCATGATATGTCCAAAAATGATAAAAAAAATCCTTTGAAAACAAAAGGTCATTAAGCATTAAAAAAGATCCAATTTAACTTGGCCCACAAGCCATCGTTTCTCCAAAATTAAAGTATCAATTTCTATTTTCGTTTGTATGGACCTAGTTTTTTAATGGTCAATATTCCGAACCCTTTCAAGTCTTTTTTGCCCATTTCTACATCTTTATTTCATTTGGCCGATTTTTGCAACGACCTGAAATACATTGGTTTTGAAAAATACTCCCTTTTCAGTGCGACACTGAAGTAGACCGTCTTTGCAAAGTTCTTTTTAATCCCAATACCTTAGGCCATAACATATCCAAAAATGATAAAAAAATCCTTTGAAAATAAAAGGTCATTAAGCATTAAAAAGGATCCAATTTAACTTTGCTCACAAGACAAGGTTTTATCAAAATTAAAGTATCAATTTTAATTTTATTTGTATTAACCTGGTTTTGTTAATGGTCAATATTCCGAACCTTTCAAATCTTTTTTGCCCATTTTTACATCTTTATTTCATTTGGCCGATTTTTGCAACAACCTGAAATACATTGGTTTTGAAAAATACTCCCTTTTCTGTACGCCACTAAAGTAGACCGTCTTTGCAAAGTTCTTTTTAATCCTAATACCTCAGGCCATAACATGTCCAAAAATGATAAAAAAAATCCTTTGAAAATAAAAAAGTTATTAAGCATTAAAGAGGGTTCCAATTTAATTTTGCCCACAGTGTAGAAGCCGTAAAGATTGGAGGGGACAGACTTTTAGAGAAAATAAAGGAACTGTTCAACTTATGTCTGCACCAAGGCGAATCACCTACAAGATGGCACAATGCGCTAACCATTCTAATACACAAGAAGGGCGGTCCAACAGATCTTGAAAACTACCGACCCATAAGCTTGCTAAACCACCTCTACAAGCTATTCACAAGAATAATAGCAAATCGATTGGAAAGAAAATTGGACTTTTATCAACCTATGGAACAGGCTTTAGGACAAACTTTGGTACTAACGACCACCTCCACTGTATAAAAGGCCTTATAGAAAAATCCATGGAATACAACCGACCCTGGTCCTGGCCTTCGTCGACTTCCGCAAAGCATTCGATACGATCGAAATAGACAGTGTAATGAAAGCGCTGGAGGAAAGCCGTATAGACTATCGGCACTCTAAACTGATTAAAGACATATACAGCAATGCCACCATGACTGTAAGATTGCATAAAGATACAAAATGTATAAAAGTCGAAAGAGGAACTAGACAATGGGACACGTTATCTCCCAAACTTTTTACGGCGGTCCTGGAACATGCTTTGCTGACTTTATCAGCACCTGATACTTATCTTCATGCTGTTTGCAATCTCACCTGGTGAGGTTGGTACATTACATCTAGGCTGAATGTCTTTGCTCGAGGCGCTTGACTCTTTCTTGGACGTCTTGCTTGTAGTTCTTCATCCTCGTCATGATGTTCGTTTAATCTGCCTTGATTTTCATGATTTCAGCGACTAATTTCGCCTTGTCCACGTCTACGTACACCTAGCTTCTTGCCCCGCTTAAAGGCTGAATATTAGTCTTGGCATTGCGGAGTGCCCTCTGCATCTGCCAGGCTGATTGTTCTTCGATGTTCAGCTCTCTAAGACTCCTTAGCCAATATTCGTCTCGGTGCGCCTTGATTCGTGGCTTTAAGTTGTTGGCTATGTTGAATAAGTGTCACTTTAACTAAATAACTAAACTAAGTAACCCCTAACTGACCCAAAAACAAATGAAGCCATTGAAAAAAATTCCCGAGTATTTTTTGGAGCTGTATATTTTGGAAAAAGGGGTCGCTTTGAGTCTTTCTAGCACAATTTGTCAGTCTCTATAATATATTAGTTACGTCGGTCTATATACTTATATTTAGTTTTGACGCATGCATTTCCATCGGCAGCGTAGTTTAGATGGTAGAGCGCTTGCTTAGCATGCGAGAGGCATCAAGATCGATGCCCCGCGCCTTCAGGATTTTTTTTTTGAATTTGAATTACTTTTTTAATATTGATGTCGCCTTGTCATGTGGCCTTAAGGACATGATACTGTTTTTTTTTAATATCACACTGTCTTTATTCGGAACATTGTATCGTCATCGTTGTTTTTTTTGTTTTTTTAAATCTGTTCATCTAGTTCTCTCTAATCTAATGTCTAGTAATGTATATAGTTGCTGTCATTAAAAATATTTAATAAGACCGAATTGGTACCAAATTTCTGAATCCATGCATAGACACCGTAGATGGATTTTCAAAAAAAAAGGAAACGGTACGAGTTTTAAAATCCCTCCACTCTGCACAAATCAATCCGACTAAACCACAACTTTATTATTGCACAGAATCCCCTCATATGTTAGTTTTAGCAGTTCGATCATATGTACGTCCCTAGCGCATATAAAATCTGAATAGTCAATCTTCAGACTATTATCTTTAATTGCTTCGAAAACATGAAAGTGTGCAGACACATTTTTCAAATCGGAAATAGCGACTTAAACGGCAAAACGTTTCCAGCTTATTTGTTTTTTGTTATTTTTAGCCGAAACGGATCGGAACCGAACTTAAAAGTGTGCCTGTCAAAGTGATTGAAATCGGACAGATGTATTATTTTAAGGGCACATGTGACCTTTTACGATACATATACCGTTTATGTAGCGGATTTTCTGTTTGTTTTCGCTGCAGACAAATTAGTCGATACTTAAAAAGCGTCTAGATGGATATATCCTAAATTGCGTGTGGTGACATGTTCTAGCTGCTAAGTAATTTTTCAAAGAGGGTTGTTAAAGACGAAATTCTTGGACAAATCTTTTCTCGAGCTCGACTAAACCTAGGCAAATAAAATCTTCATCTAAGAGATCTGATAGTTTTAAAAATAAAGTAGCCTAAAGCACAGCCTAAAAAGCAACAACACCCAAATATATGCACGACAACTTAAAACCATTTGTTAGCGAAAAGTTCAGTTACTATTTGAACCCACCCGGCAACGAAGGTATTTATTTTCAATGTGGAGCAACGTAAAAATTTCAATAAATTTACTGAAAGTAGGTAACTGTAATAGCTCGACATAATTAGAATACCCATTATACTATCAAATTTCAATTGCCCTGCTATTTTTTTATACACGAATAAAAGATGCCAGTTCCCATCAGGATCGTTTGAAATTCATTTTCTTTCAATATATTTTTTGATAATTATTTACTTATTTTAAATCAAATATTAACCTTGTGATTATTTTTATACGAACACAGCAGTAGAAACACCTTGAGACACACTTTCGTGGAGGAAAGGGGAACAATGTGATTGTGAGCGAATGCATTTTTGAGAAGAAAGGTAGGAGATTTGCCTATCATCTTGGTTTCTGTCATGACAGTTAGAGGTATTTTGAGAAGGCACCGTTCATTGTTTCCATTATTCTCTGATTTTTGTTATACTTTTGATATTTTAAACGTATAATGTTGTGTAGTGAATAATAGTTAGTAGCTGCTAAGTAATTTTTCAAAGAGGGTTGTCGAAGACGAAAATTGTTGAAGTCAGAATCATCATCATCTTCATCATCCAGCCTTCTGCTTCCAAAGTTGAACATAGGCCTCCCCTAAATTATTCCAGTTGTGTCGGTTCTGAGCTTCTTGTAGCCAGTTGCCAGCGATTCTTTTGACATCGTCTGTCCATCGTGTAGGTGGTGTGCCTCTACTCCTTTTGTCAGCTCGTGGCCTCCACTCTATCATTTTTCTGGTCCACCGCCCATCAGTCATTCTGGCCACATGACAGGCCCAGTTCGACTTAAGCCATGCTATGCGCTCGATAACATCCGTGACACCTGTCCTTCTTCTTATTTCCTCATTTCTGACTCTATCTCTGAGAGTCAGTCCCAGTAGCGACCTTTCCATTCTTCTTTGGGCTACTCTGAGTTTGGTTGCTATGGCCTGGGTTAAGGAGAGTGTTTCGGCACTGTAAGTCATGACTGGGAGCACACATTGGTCGAAGGTCTTCTTTTTTAGGTGATTTGATATGTTGCTCTTGAAGATGTCTGATAGAGCTCCATATATACAGCCCATGCCAAGGTAATTCTTCTTTGCAGTTCAGTGGTTTGATTATCTCTGGCAATTTGGATTTCATGACCTAAGTATTTATATTTGTGGACTAGTATTATTTCGTTACCACCGACCTTTAGGTTTTCACTTGGTATCAAATGTGTCATGATTTGCGTCTTTTCAAAGTTCATGTTTAAACCGACTTCTTTGCAAACGGTATCTAACTCAGTAATCATAGTTCTAATATCTCCCAAGTTGTCTGTCATTAGAGCTATGTTGTCGGCAAATCGCAGGTGGGAGATCATTTCGCCGTCAATACAGATTCCACAGCCACGGCTAACATCATTAACGCGATGATGAGACTTGGCCACTTTTCTGACATATGGAACAGCCGCCTTCCGTAATACCTAAATTAGGTAAAGATAATACCTATCCAGAAAATTACAGACCCATCACTCTCCTCTAGGTTGTGAGAAAGGTGACAGAGAGATTGATCCTGAGAACACTCAACAATGAATCCAACGAATTCGACACGATCCCCGGATTCAGGAAGGGACACTCAACGGAATTACCACTGCTAAAAGTAGTAGTAGAGAATATAACAAGAATAGCCTAAAAAGCCTAGCCTAGTAGAGAATATAACAAGAATCTTCAACAACGGTCAAGCGACAGGGACAATCTTAATATGATGATAGTAGGGGGCTACCCTGACCGGATTATCAAGATCATAAAAAGCTACCTAACAAATAGGGGAATTCATGTGGGAATTAACGGCAAAACATCCAGGCCAAGACTCAGCCCTTGGGTCGTCCCTGTACTAAATATTCACACATGATATACCATCATTTGACAACGCGCAAATTTCATATTATGCTGACGATGCAATGATACAATCTGCCCGCGTGTGCTACAGGATGCAACAGACGAACTCATAAACTGGAAGAAGGTTAATGAGCGCATAATTCTACAGAGACGGAGAAAGGCTGCCGGATCGCACATACGGATAAACAACATCGACGTAACTTGGAACACCAAGTCAAGTACCTTGGAGAGCACCTGGACCATGGCTTGACATGGAAAAGGCAAATCCAAGCGGCAAGAGACAAAACTAAGCGGGCAATGGCTATGCTAAATTCCATGATGGGAAGACATATCCAAATGTCACTGAAGACTAAGCTCATTATGATAAAGACGATAGCTAGGCCTCAACGGATACATGGTTCAATTGACTGGGGATACGCAGCAAAAGTCAGCATGAAATTGCTAACAAGAACAAAGAACAAGCTACTCAGGAGGGCAGTTGGCGCACCTTGGTTCATCAGAAATGCTGACCTGCAGGCAGATCCACAGAGGCAAGCACTAGAGGACTTAATAGTCGAAAAGGCTAGGCGCGTATTCCAAAGAGCAGATAATCATGCCGATGAAGAACTGAGGCAAATACTAAATTCCTAATCCAGATGACCCAATAAGACGCATATGGGTCAGAAGGAAAAGACCTAGGATTCTAATTGTGTGGCCGCATAAAAGTCGACCAGTGCTAAAAGGCACAGAGCTCCACGCATCCAATTCCGCTACCTACATCTCGACTAGAGAAAGACGACACAACAAACTACGCGAGACGTGATCTTAGTAATCACAGCGAGGCAACAACAATGGAACGAGCAGAACTTAATAGGAGCCAATCCCGGAAGTCCTCCCCTCTAGCCTGCAGTAGAGACCCCCAGGGGTTAAACACAGCTGAGTTTTTAGTGGATATGCCAGTGGTAAGTCCCACACTACCCTCCTCTCAAGAGGTATGTGTAAAAAGGGCATTTTCTTAGAATACACCTATGAACTTGTGTTTGGTGCCCAATATAATTTTTTACTAGCTTTGGGGAACTGAACTCAAAAAAGGAGAGTGCTGAAACATCATATATTCTTTTAAGTTTCTGATTTTCTATCCAAATATGGCAAATTACACAACTATTAGAAACAGCGAAATTGTCAACAAAGAAATAAGCTACAATTTGAACATCTGGCTCAAGAATGTTTATTGCTGTGTAGGAGTTTTACGAAGAGTGACTACGTTTTGCTATTTGTTGGCATATCTGATTCAATCCTTGGGAGAAGGATTCCGAGTGACGTGATAAATAATTTGATGGAACAAACAAAGAGCACCCATCTTATAGTTATCGGACCTCCACTTAGATACAATCGCCCACTCTTGAACAGTTTTGTAGCAAGACAAAATGCGTTGATGTTGATCGAATCGAACTTGCTGAATAGCTCCCATGCTATCTTCGTTCCTATAATGAAAGCTTTGCAAAATGGTGTTTTGGTTTGAGAAACTAAGTCTTAACTGATTAACTATATTGTTCAATCGCAGGGGAGCTACTATCAAACTCAATGTTCCGGATGTTGGTAAGGGTCCTGGTCCGGATGGTATATCCTCCATTTTCGTGAGGATTGCTGAGGCGATAGTTGAACCTCTGCGTCATATATATCAGCTATCTTTTGACTCTGCTCGTTTTCCGGCACTCCGGAGGCACTCTAATAAGGAACTACCGAGGAATATCTTTGCTCTCGACTCTGTGAAAAGACTACAGAGGCTGCTGATCTTCGTATGATCTCAAATTTATATTGGAATCAAACTTCCAAAGTAATTATTAAAAACAATACAACAGATAATGTCAATATAAAAAAGGAGTAAGACAGGGGTGCATCCTGTCACCTCTACTGTTTAATGTATATTCGGAGGACATATTTAAAAAAGCATTGGACAACTCAACAGATGGTGTTATTGTCAATGGCGAATGTCTGAATAATCTGCGATACGCGGATGATACGGTGATCATTAGCAATAGCGAAGAAGTATTGCAGCGGCTTATGAATCGAGTAGTTACCGTCTGCGAAGAATATGGCATGAAACTTAATATAAATGGTAATCAGTAAAAACCCAAATGCTAGCGCTGAAATAACCGTCAACGGGAACACCCTAGAAAGAGTGATCAAAATAACATATCTAGGCTGCGTACTCAATGATAGTTGGGATCATTCGGTTGAGACAAAGGCTAGAATAGAAAAAGCGAGAGCAATATTTAATAACATGCGTAATGTGCTGTGTAATCTCAGGCTCAACCTAAAATCCAGGCTCCGTGTTCTGAGATGCTATGTTTTTAGCACATTGTTTTATGGTGTGGAAACGTGGACGCTAACAGAAACAACACAAAGGAGAGTGGAGGCCTTTGAAATGTGGTGCTACCGCAGGATGCTGAGATTTCCTTGGACAAGCCATACTACCAACATCGAGGTCCTAAACCGTATGGAGAAACAAACAGAAATAATGAATACTGTCAAACAAATAAAAACAAGTAAGTTTGGACACATAATGAGAAGCGACAAATACAGAACACTACAACTCATAATTGAAGGAAAAATAGACGGAAAAGGGGGACCAGGCAGAAGAAGGAATTCATGGCTGAAAAACTTGCGACAATGGAGGAATATGACTTCAATTGAATTGTTCCGAGCTGCAGTGGTTAAAGTTAGATGGGCTAACGTGATCGCTAACGTCCTGAGAAGATAAGGCACACCGAGAAGTAGAAGATTATCAAGCCTTAAAGTAAGGCATCGAGCTATGAGAACTATGTAGCTTTAGCCTACATGTAAATGTTCAAAATTAACTAACAACTTTTGAAAATTCATCAAAAGTAATTCAACGACTAACTGATGCCTCAAAAAGTGTATTGTTGAAACATCAAATTTTCAATCCAATTAAAGACATCTAAGTTTGCACAGATTTATTAAAGTGAGGATTTTAAATCAGTTATGCACATAACAAAAGTGCAACTGTAGTACAATAACAAAATTTTAGAATCTTTCTTTTATTTTTCTCAAATGTCCAGCGCTTAGCAATAGAAATTCGTCCCACCATATCTCGCCGCTGTTACAGCAACGTCCAAAAGTAAATAAGCGTTTGATTTTGTATCCAAATACAACAAATTAAGCAACTATAGCAAATAAGGGAAAATATACAAAACATGAAATAATCAGAAAAAAAAGTTTTTAAAGGTTTTATCAAATGTCATTTTTATATATCTCATTCAAAAATGTATGGTCTCAGAAGGCTTTTTATGAGGAAGTCCAAAGTAATAAATCTCGAGCACATGTCTAAAATGTCATCAGTTTTGCTCAAGTGGTTTGACCATAATTTGCTAACTAGATTTTTCAATATGGTGCTAAATGACCAGGCCTGTTCAAGTGCTTTAATTATGACGATGTTACGTCAAAATATAAACTTCTTTAAAATATGACATGCCTTGAGAAGTACTTGTACTGTTATATAAACGAGCAGAATGAGAAAATAACAAAACGTAGCTTAATCTCTTGTCAAACATAAAGAGCACTTAGAAAACCAGAATTTGAATCCAAATTGTCCAATTTAGTTATAAAGTGATTCCACAACAGCTCATGTTATATAGGACAGGTCGTATGCTATTATTCAACGACATATCAATAATTTGGTATCCCAATCGTTATACCCATACATACATATAACTTGTCTTCATAAAATGAGCCATAAGCCTTTCCATGCAAATTTCAAGCCAATATGGTGTTAAAGAAAAAAACATTCTATAGCCTCAATAAGAAATAATCCAAAGGGCATTCTTTCTTATTGGGCCTATATTCTCCAAAACTTTTAAAAAGTAAAGCACCAAAGCTACAGTCTAAATTTGCATATTTTATTATTTATTACTGGCAATAGGTTTGCCAATTATTTTGAATTATTTTATGGCATACCATTTCAAAAAGGTCACTCGCATTGCCTTTTTACAGGGTTATATATTTAACCCATACCTGGTAGCACAACCTTACAGTAGTTGTCGAAAGAAAAAGGGCTCAGGCAGGGCCGGATTTTCTAGGAATAATTAAATTTAACTGAAAGTGTTGGAAATTGTTTGGCTTAATCCCAAAATATATGCTTTACTCTAAACTTTATTGAAAAAAGTCATTTGAAGACGCTATGCCTCAAAACAGATAGATTAATTTTTCTGCAGTAGTTTTGGATGCATGCATGCAAAAGATAGGGGAAGTATGGCTAAGATGGTATACATTTTTTATTCAAACGAAACTTTTTCAGAAATTGAAATTATAGCTTTTCGGCTGAGAAAATTGCTGACATACAGTGAAAAGTAAACTAAGAAAATTACAGAATAAAATATTTGTTAGTATGAACAATCAAAACAAATATTTAAAAACAGTATTACATGTATCATCTCAGCCACAGATATATGGATAAGATGGCATACTAAAATAACACCTCAAGTCTACTAACTAGTATCGCTAGTGCACTTTGTATACATCAGCACACTCGATATGTGATCATTTCACACAAAGTTGACACCTGATGCTTTTTCTTGAGAACGAGATGTTGCTCATTGCAGAAGGTGCAAGGTACATCACCTTCATCTTTTTCACAACATAATTCTGAGGCCTCCGAATCATCGCTGTTTTCTTTCCCTTCAACAAAAAATTTGTCTTCGCTTTTCTTAAAGCTTCTTAGTTTTTTGTTTCTGATTGTAGAGTTCAGGATTCCATGTTTCGTCCTCCTTTCTTGTTTGGTTGGTTTTGGATTTAATTTGGGTGGCAACTTAAAAAGGTGATGTTTGGCTCTAGAGGTCTCTTACCTAGAGAGCTAAACTTCGAAAATCAATCGGCCTGGCAGATGCAGAGGGCACTCCGCAATGCCAAGACTCTACTACGCGGACGTGGATAAGGCAGAATTATTCGCTGAAACTATGCAAAACCAAGACAAATTAAACGAACATCCTGACGAGGATGAAGCACTACACGCAGTCGTCCAAGAAGAGGCACCTCGAGCAAAGATACATTCAGCCTAGATGTGATGTGCCAACCTCACCAACCTGCTTCCCAAATCACAACCACGGCTAACTTCATCAACGCAATGAAGGGACTATGCCATTTTCCTGGCAAGTGGAAGGAGGCTGAGTAATACCTAAACCAGGGAAAGATAAGATCTATCCAGAAAATTACAGACTAATCAGTCTCCTCTTGTCTATGAGCAAGGTGGCCGAAGGAGTGATCCTGAGTAGACTCAACGACGCATCCAACGAACTCGACACGATTCCCTGCTTCCAATACAGATTCAGAAAGCAACACTCAACATAGTTACTACCACTAAAGGTGGTAGGAAATATAACAGGCGGCTTCAACAACGGCCAAGCCACAAGGGTAATTTTTCTAGACGTAGAAAGAGCCTTCGACGGAGTATGGCATGATGGGCTGTACTGGAAGATGATAGTAGGGGGCTACTCTGACCGGATCATCGATATCGTAAGGAGCTACCTCACAGAGAGAAAAATTCATGTGAGAATTAAACGCAAAACATCCAGACCAAGGACACTTAAGGCAGGAGTACGGCAGGGCTCAGCCCTTGGACCATCCCTGTGCTCAATATTCATACATGATATACCATGATTTGACGATACGTAAATGTCATTGAATGCTGACGATACAATGATACAATTGGCCCACACCGACACAAGGAGGATAAGCGCTCTGCTAGAAAAGGCAACAGACGAGCTTATAAACTGAAAGATTAAGGTTAAACAACAACGACCTACGTTGGAATACGCTAGTCGAGTACCTTGGAGTGCAACTGGACCGTGGATTGACATGGAAAAGGCATATCCACGTGGCAAGAGACAAGCCCAAGTGGGCAATGGCTATGCTAAATCACATGATGAGAAGACATAGCCAAATATCACTGAAGATTAAGCTCACTATGATAAAGACGATAGCGAGGCCTCAACTGACACATAGTTCAACAGCTTGGGGATACGCAGCGAAATCCTGCATAAAATTGCTCACAGGAACAGAGAACAAGTTAGTTAGGATGGCAACGGGCGCACCTTGCTTCGTCAGAAATACTGACCTGCAGGCAAACCTAGAGTGGCAACCACTAGAGGACTTTATAGTCGATAAGGCTAGACTCGTATTCAAAATTCAAAATTCAAATGGTTTATTGTCCAACAGGTTATCC
>MU187016.1:4381-15663 GCA_016904865.1 Pissodes strobi
ATTATTATTATTATTATTATTATTATTATTATTATTATTATTATTATAACCAAAACATTATCAGAATCCTCAGACTCAGTTGTGCACCCTAATATTACTTTTTTATATAAAAAATGCATTATGAAGTTGGATTTTTATAATTTAATAGTGTGTGGCTGTTTATTATTTTATTAATAATAATGGAAATACCTACTAATAGGTTAAAAATTAATATGTTGCCATTCCAGGAACTTTTTCGTCGCCAACAATAGATTTAGTATCCATTATTGCCAGGAGTTTCTCTTCCAAATTAGATAATGGGGGCAAATCAATAGGGCCTTCACCTGTTTTCTGCACTTCTCTTTTAATTGCAGCTGCCTTTGATTTGGTTTTTGACTTTCAGTCTGTTAGTGTCTAAGAAAAATAAAGTGTTACTCATGCTTAGATTCATCATCATCATCATCAAACGGCCTGTCTCGTCCACTGCTGAACACAGGCCTCTCTCAATAAGCCCCAATTTTTCCGGTCCTGAGCAACATGAATTCAGTTTATCGAGATGCTTTTTACATCATGTGTCCACCTGGTTGGTTGTCGTCCCTGGTTTCTGAAGGCTTGGTCTCTGGATCGCCATTCTATAATTCTTTTGGTCCGTTTTTCATGTGGCATTCTTGCTACATGTCCAGCCCAACTCCATTTCAAGCAAGCCATTCTCTCTACCGCATCTCTAATCCCGGTTTTCTGTCGTATTGTTTCATTGGGAACTTTATCCTTATTGTAATTCCCAAGCGCGTTGTGTAACTCTCACTTTATTTACTGATTTCTTCGTTATCGTTGAAGTCTCTGAACCGTAAGTCATGACAGGCAGGATGCATTGATCAAAAATCTTGCGTTTAAGGCATAACGGAATCTCTAAATACATGTTTAAGTTTACCATAAGCTGCTCATGTTAGTCCAATTCTCCGCTCGATTTCGAATGTTTGCTTATCTCTACCAATTCTGATCTCATCTCCTAGACATTTATAGGATGTAACTTGGAAGATCTCTTATCCCTGTACCAGAAGGTTTTGACTAGGGACCAGGTTCGTCATGAATTTCGCTTTTGTTTCGTTGATTTTGAGGCCAACTTTGTGTGAGGCAGATGTCAATTTTGACAGCATTTTTTCTACTTTACCTAAGCAATCTGATATCAATACAATGTCGTCGGCGAATCGGTTAAGATCTTTTCCATCGATATTTATACCTAGACCCTCCAACTCAATATTTTTGAACATGTATTCCAGAAGCGTGGTAAACAGCTTAGGCGAGCATGTACTGTCAACTTGGTAGTCAGCAAGTGCATTGAACATCTTATTGTGTCTGATAGAGTCAAAGGCTTTTTCATAGTCCACAAATACTAGCACGAGCGGTTTGTTATATTCGACGGACTTTTCTATTATGGTTTTAAGAACCTGCAGATGATCATTAGTTCCGTACGCGGCTCGAAAACCTGCCTGTTCTGGACGCTGATAGGAGTCGAGTTTAGATTCAAGGTGTCTAGTAACAATTTTGGTGAATAATTTGTAGAGGTGTGACAGTAAGCTAATTGGCGTATGGTTGTTTAGATTGGCAATATTTCCCTTTTTGTGCATGATAACTATTATGGCATTATTCCAGTCTATAGGGGTTATTGCTTCTATAAGACATTTATTAAATAAGACTGTTATTGCCTTCAGTAGTATCTCTGCCCCTTCGTTGACTGTCTCAATCACAATATTATCTTTACGACAGCCGATTTAGTACTGTAACGTCTTGTACAAGTCGCTTTTTGTCAGTGATGAAAAAATCGATCTCGTTTTTTTGTATTCCCGTCAGGGCTGATCCATATCCATTTTCGGTATACGGCTTTCATAAAGAAAGTGTTCATAGCGTACAGACCATGTTCCAGGAGGAACTGTAGTAGAGTATTTCCTCTTTCATTTCTATCCCCTATTCCTTGTTGTCTCAAGGAGAATTATTCGCTTTTGTCCTGCTTCTTACCAACTTTCGCATTAAAGTCCCCCGCTATGAAAGAAAAATATGTTGGAACTTTAGATAAGCCCATTGCAACATCGTCATCGAACGTCTCAACTTCCTCGTCTATATGCGTTGAGGTTGGAGCATAGGCCTGGATAAATTTGATGCTGTATCTTTGATTCAGTTTCAGTGCAACAAAACAGACTCTAGGGCTTATGCTTATATACTATATACTAGATGTTCGATACCTTTCACCTATTTTTATGTATTATAAACCCCACTCCGCCATCGGAACTTTCTTGATTTCCTTTGTAATAGAACATGTTTCTTGACTTTAAGCTAATATGTTCTTCTCCTCTTCTGCGGACTTCACTCAAGCCAACTATATCCCAATTGATTTGCTGTAGCTCTTTTTCGAGCTCAAGAATCTTTTGGTCGTTTGATAACGTTTTCGTGTTGTATGGGGCGATGTGAATTTTTCTTCTTCCCTGGTAGCCGATCAGGCGATCCAACCAGGTGACTGCCATCTAACCCAACCGCTACCTTGGTTGGAGATAGGCAGTTCGCCGGGGACCGAGGGGCGAAATTGTCCTGTCTGATTCATGATTCATATCGAGAGGAATTTATTCATTTCCTATCACGCTGGCCAGTGTGGGTTGATAGGAGGTCAAAGTTAGAACGGTATTTTCTTCGATCTAGGTTGAACGGTTATACCGCCGTGACTCGGTCGCCAGAGCCGCTTTAGTTTTTGCAGCAGGGTGCACCGGATGACATAGTCACCACTCGAGCACGCGAGGTTGACGTTTAGGGTGACCATATTGACCATGTTGTGCCATTAGCCCTTACACCCCATGCCTTAGATTACTTACAAGATATGTTAAAAAGTAAAAACTAATGTAAATTGTTCACTTACTTTCGCCAGCCTTCTACGGGTTTTTTTTCGTATCCCAAACTGTTTAATTTGGAGGCTACTGTACTCCACATGGCATTTTTTTTAACTCTTCCTTGAATCCCATTTAATTTATTTATTACTAGCTTGGGGTTTCTTTCACAAAACTCTAATAGCATCTGCAAATGCTCGGTTCGCCCTCTCATCGTGATAAGTAAAAGAAAATATTGTTTAATTTATAAAATCTTGTTTCTATTTTCATCTCATTCAAATGTCATTTCTCAATTTTATCATTATTTTGACAGCGGCGAATAGATTTCTACACGTCCCAAGTGTAGAGAAGAAACTATCGATTACATCGCCTAATGTCGATATAAGGCAAGGTCGTATTTAGGGGGTTAGCCTCCATGTGTGATACGGGATGGGTTCAGAATCATGACGGTCTTCTGAGATTTAAAGAAATGGTTGTGCCCACTGTAGAGACTTTGGAAGAACTTTCAGCAGCTATGGATAGCGATACTTCGTCCAAGACAGATCAATATTTAAAAGCAATTATTTCTTCAGACTTTTACATTTTTGTACAGCTGTAGTTATCTTTAAACATACTCTTCAATTGTGTAAAATGCTGCAAGCTATCAGTTGCGATTTAGTTGAAGCAATGGATCTTATTAATACCATCTATTCAATAATAAATGAAATGTGGCAAAACATGGATTCTAGCTTTTCTGATATTTTTATAAATCTGTTAAGATTTTAAATGCCATTAAAGGCGAGATGAAGATGTCATGAATAGTCTCCACTCAGACACGTCGGCGTAACGTTGAAGCAAGTTCATCAGAAGCTTACTATCGTACAGCAATATCAGTGCCGTTTTTCGATCATTTTTTAAGTCAGTTAAATGCCTATATGTCTGTAGTATGTAGTTGTAGTAAAATAATTCAATGCGAATATTTGCTTTTCTTTTAATTAATTATACTTTACCTTCAAGCAAAATCATCAAATTGATTATATCTTACCCTCAAGCAAAATCATACCGTCCCATCAACCTAAGTTCCTTTCTCCTTTCTAATAAACGGCAAACATGAAGGAATAATTTCAAACCGCATGCAAAATGTCCTAAACATCATTAAGAATTGGAGCGAAAGGGGCTCTCCCTAAATCCTAGGAAAACCAGTCTTGTCCCGTTTACAAAAAGAAGGAAACTAGAAATGAGAGCGCCCATCCTACACGGAGCACAGTTAACTTTTTCCATCGAAGTAAAATATTTAGGGGTCACACTGGACCGTAAACTTACCTGGAACAAGCATCTAGAAAATACCATCTCAAAGCCCCATCGGCAATCTGGACATGCCGCAAAAATGGTATATTGGATCTACCAAATAATAATAAAGTCCACGGTCACCTATGCTTCACTGGTATGGTGGCATAAAGTGCAAAGGCTGATAAGCCTGGGATGATAGGGGCAATGTCAACGAGCCCTAACGCAGCCTTAGAGATACTGCTGAACATGCCTCCTCATCATCTCAGTTTGAAGAGGGAGGCGTTTATCAGTGCCCACATTCAAGCCTGGATATTTGACTGGTCACCTGCGCATCTTTGAAGAAATAAAACTGGAAAATGCCAGCAAACCAAGTGACCAAATGACGGTCATGTTGGCCCTAGATGTCCCCTATTCGCAGTGGTTATTGATGTCAAAGCTAGTCTGGGAATGTAAGCAAACCCTAAAACAACTAGCAACACACAACCAGGCAACTTTAATGTAGGTTCCTGGCCATAGAGGCGTAGAGGGCAACAAAGCAGACTGTCATGCGAAAGAAGGAGCTGGAACACCATATTATGGTCTAGAACCCTACTGTGGCCTTATGAAGAGCCACACCGTAGAACTAAACAAATGGGAAAAATACCAACTGTCGTCCTACTGGAGAAATACTCCAGGACTAAGACAGGCGAAAAGGTTTATCACCATCTCTGCGAAAAGAGCAGAACAGCTCTTAGACACGAACAGAGTACATATTAAAACTGTCGCCGGACTGCTCACTGGACACTGCGGTAAATACCACCTAAAGGCAATAGGCAAAGCAGAAGACGACCAAAGCAGATTTTGCAATAATGCAACAGAATCCGCAGAACATTTACTCTGCCAATGTCCAACCCAACGATGCAAAAGGCTCAAGTACCTTGAAGAAGTACAGCTATCACCTTAAGAAGTGAGTCAACTACCTTCCAAGAAAATAGCTTCGTTTGGACACAAATTAAGTTGTAGAGTCATGCACAAAATATATGTAAAGGTAGCAATGTTAGCCGAAACGACTCCTTAGCAATTTACAATCTACCTCAAGGATACTAGAAATTCAAGGATTCGAAATATATGTGGAGGGAGTAAGGCGCTCCGCGTCGGCTTGATGTCAAATGTTTAGGGGAACATTGGAGAACCCTGTTGGGTTGCAGCACTCGCAATGGATGCAGCGCAAACTATTTCGGAGTGCTGTGCACCGTGCTCAATGGTGTAATATAGGAAGTTTATAATCTTGTCTTTCTAGTATCTTTGCCTTACCTTAAAATAAAATTCCACAACAAAAATAAATGTGGCAGCTTGTAAAAATACTCACTAGTAGTATCATTTTTACCTATAACATTATGAAGAATTTTCATGCATCCGTCAGCGCTCTGATTCTGATTGATCTGAAAGTAACAGCTGTATATCGCCCGCCATCGCATGGCAGATTCATGAAAATTTACTTTTTGGTGATATTTAGATATTTTATGTAAAAACACCCACCGAAAAAAAAATCCTGGCTACGGCCCTGATATAAGGAGAACACAAAAAGCCACTCATCTACCGTAGAGGAAACTCTAAAAGTGTTAGATGCGAATATGGTGCACGCCATTTAAGCAACCTTCTGCGCTCAAACACTAATTAGGAAAGAAAGAAGCACCTATAAGGTGAACCTTTATATATCTGGAAATATAATAAGTTACCATGTAAGTTTCAATAATCTTCAATATCAGGCTGATTTTTTAATTTTCGTTTCCAGTTTAAAACATTCTCAGATAGGCATCGCCCATGAAACTTTCCATTATTAAGACCGACCTAAAGTCTGCGGCGATCAGGCAGTTCTGGCAGACTTTTTCTAATTGCTTCCCGACCTTTCACCTTTTAATATCAATGACTTCGGTTAGCTTCGGTTAGTCTGCATTAGTGGAAACCATAGTCAATATCTATAGATATTCATCATAAAAACAACCGGATTGTGATTGTTAGAGCATCAACACTGTTCGCTGCTTCGCCAACTCTTTGTCATAACCATAATATGCCAAATATTTTAACTAATAATTATCATATAACAACATCAACGAGAAACGACTAAATTCGTTATCATCTTTAAATCAGTTTGAACCGAAAGACGCTCATTTTCAGCTCTTGCAAAATTTAACAGAACTTAAACCGTTAAAAAACCTATTTATTATCTGGGACAAAAAACGAAATCCGTCAAAGCTCACCTCTGTGGTGTCGCACATACCAAATTTTATTAACTCATTATAATAATAACGAAAGTCGAAGCCAAGGCTGTTCCGAAAAAGATTCACATTGTATTCAGCACTCGAGCTGTCCGCCTAAGGCTTCGTTCTTTTTCCGTCCGTTCGGTCTTATAAAACATGGGATCACTTTTAATGAGGATTTGTGAGGTAGATTCTTTTAAGGAATTAACTCGGAAGGGATATTAGTCGTTTTCATCTGTACATACATTGTATATTTGAAATAAGACATTGACAGGTAGGGTTTGATTACGAATATTAAAGTTCCTATATCCTTGTGATGTATTATTCTTTAACTCTGTTCAGGGTGAAAAAATTAGATTACCTTAAGAGGCGAAATTGGTTAATACATTTTGATCCTAAAGTGCTTCGTTTCCACAAATTCCAAAATATGATAAATATTTTTTTGAAATTTCATGTAAGTGACCTATCTTCACCTTTAAAAAAAATGAGGGCTAGTGTTTTATTTTTACCATTTTAGCAATATTTTATCCAATATTTAACAAGAGGTACTTCACGTGTTTTCTTATATTTTTTTCAAAATCGTGCGTGCAAAGTATGTAAAGGGCTGGAAAAATTATAGCAAGGCGTTGATATCCACCGGCTTGAGCCTCATATTGAATAAGTTTTTTGAACTAGTCAAGGAAAATTGACCCTTATTTTGATGAAGAATAAACTTTGAACCACTAGTCGGATCTTGATAAACTACCATTTTATTGGGTTGATTTATTGGTAGTTTTTTTCTTTAGAGTAGTTTGGCGACATAAATTCGACTTTCTTGACTCAACCCAAACATAAGTACTTACAAGGCGTTACAAAAATATTTGTGGCGTTGTCTGAGTAAGTCTGAACTGATTTTTAGCATTAGTACTTACTCATATACGCTTATCTAAACTGTATAATATAGGGAGAATAAACGAAAATTAGTTTATTAGGTGGTAAAAACTTAAAACGAGCGAAACTGAACTGTCTCAGCATTATTTTTGTTCATTTATGACGTATAATATAGAGGGTGTGTATTTAGTCTGAAAACGGTCCAATATCTCAGATAGTTTTGATTCGACTTGTGTGAAATTTAGTATACCAGGGTAAATCAACATTCTGAATTTGTTAGTAATAAAGGCGACGTTGCAAGATGTTTAATTCCATAAGAAATCAAAGCATACTTTGCAATTTCAAATGAGTATCCTATTTTTTTACTACATTTTCGCATTCTCTTTAAAACTCTACACATTTTTTATGTAGCAAACGCAGCATAACCTATACCTAAATTTGACGTATAAGAAGAGACTGAAGTCGCCTGGCTATTCATTTAGAAAAAATTTTCAAGTAACTGACGTCTCTTTTAAACCCGTCCATAATCTTTTACTGAAATATAAATATCACCCATTCAAAATACATCTAGTTCAAGAGTTATCAGAAGATGATTATGAGCGAAGAATGAAGTTTTGTGACATTATGATGTCAAAATATGATCAAAATAACCAATTTTTCAACTTCATAGTAGTTTCCGATGAAGCAACATTTATGTGAAATGGCAAAGTTAATAGACACAACTGCAGATATTGGGCTGATGAAAATCCCAATTGGATGAGAGAAGCTCATACAAAGCGGCCTGAAAAATTGAATGTGTGGGCCGGGCTTGTGGACACTCACAAAATCGGTCCATTTTTCATTGATGGAAACCGAGATGGAAACTTAACATCACAAGTTTACCTTGAGCTCTCGGAAACGCAAATAGTTCCTGTGATACGAATTGTAGTGAGTCCAAATTATGCAAGAGCATTCTTCCAACAAAATGGAGCTCCTGCCCATTTTGGTCTAAACGTGCGCGAATTTTTGAACAACGCTTTTTCAAATAGATGGATCGGTAGAGGAGGCACAATCGAGTAGCCACCTAGGTCCCCTGATTTGGCCCCAAATGACTACTTCTTATGGGGCCATTTGAAGAACAAAGTTTATGCCACAAAAAATGGAAATTTAGTCGATATGCAGCGTTGAATATTGGACGAATTTCAATTACTTACACCTCAAATAATTCACAATAAAATTCAATTGTTTTATTTTAAATTACCGCACCGCCAAGCTGTACAGGGTAAACAATTTGAACATGTAGTAAAATATTTTTTTTATTCTATTTATTTCAAAAATTACTGTTATTTTTATTTTTCTGTTGTAAAAGTTCCAATAAAATGTTGAACATTTTTTCTCTTTTTTTCTCTCTATCGCCATATCCGAGAACAACAACCGCAGAGAAGCGACAAAAGCCGTCGGCATCTTTGAAGTTGGAGAACCAAGTTCAATTTGTCATATCGCTGCTTCTCGAGAATAGTGACACTTTCCAAAAAACGAGTTTTTTCAGGAGACGCATTTATAATTTTTATAAAGACTTGATCTTTGATATCTCAATAATACATTTAAGTCTTCTTATAACAATTTCAGTTATAGTTAGGTAAATCAATTAAGTCTCATTTGCAATACATAGAGTAATATACTTTTTTTAATAAATATTGATTTATTATTTTGTAAATATAATATTACCCAAATATGTCATTATTCCTAAAAGAAAATCATGCGTAAGTGACTTTAAATTTGGATAAAGCGCATTATAATTTTTAAATAAAATGAAATATGCATATAATATTTTATTTATTTTAATATGTAATAGCACAGATTTAAAAATACATTAACATTACATTTGAACTAAAGGTTTTAAAAGTTACGCATACAGGAACTGAAAACTGACGCAGAAACTATAACTAACTACAACAGGTTGAACAGGTACGAACATCGTATAAAAATTTCAAAATGCAACATTACAAACTATTATAAAAAGAGGGTTGTAAAATTTGGGAATTGTATTTTTTTTTAGCCAAATTTATCAAGCCGCTTTTCTTTGTGTCGGAAACTAGTGTAAAATATTCTCCCAATACACAATAATAATTTGAAAAACATCTCCCTGTGGACATGGCAACGCACCTTGCAGGTCATAGACTGCAACTAGTTATTTTTATCATTCTTGTCATTCTCCTTTTCCTGTCGAGACAAAAGTTTTTCAGGCCGATGGGTATCGTAACCAGAAAATTGCAGCTTGGTTTCATCATTAGCATTGAAGAAGACCGTGCAATCCTCACACTGGTCCTTCTTAGGCTGGAAAAACGCCAGATTAAACTCAGAAATAAATAGAGGATAGCTTCCATTTTCCCGATGTCTTGTGGTGTCAGCTCTACAGTAATGGCTGTCAATTCTCGGAATATCGTTAATGTGCTGCCATATTCCATCTTTAATGTGATGATCCAGCATTTCATGGTTTCCAAATTTTCCACGAAAGCCTAAAGAAAGAATGCCACCTGACGATTCTTTTGTTTTGGAAAGTACCATTCTGGTAGAGCGGTCTGTTATACCTAAAGTCGATCGAAAACATAATTTCCAGATGCGATTTTTTTTGGTTGATTGCATAGAAGTAGGCATTTTTACTTCTACGACTACTATAAATGTTCGATATAGGAGTACTTTGGTTGATTCGCCGCCGATATTTCATGACAGGAATTCTACGACTAAAAATTATTTTAAATTTGTTTGGTAAAAGTCTATACTTAATAAATGAATTGCCATTTTAATATATAATTATGCCTATAGGTAACATAAAGCAATTTTGAAACGCCTTAAGAGCAGTGGCACATTTCAAAATGCGACGAAATAGATTTCGGTTATTGCAGGAACAATGACCACATTAACAAAATAAAACTGTCACAGAATAAATTATCCTCTTCTTAGCATAACATATTATCTGGAATAACGACACAATTCGAAATCTACTATCAAATTTGCATAAGGTTTTTCAAGAAAAGTGACATATTTTGTATAAGGTCGCTATTGAATTTATATTTAAGGGTTAAATTATTTACCTATATGAAGAATAGTGTCACATTGCGAATCATGACGTTGTTTTATTGTAATGGAAAACAATATGATGCTTACCTTAGCAAGAAAACTGGCACAAAACACTTTATGTCAATATTCACGATAAAACTTTAATGATTTTCCGTTCCTTTTTTAAATGTGTCGTTATTCTTACAAAAGACATGCGCACACGTTTAAAATTTTGTCACGACTGAAGGATGGGACGTTGTTCGCGACAAAATGCCATATAAATCGGTATTAAAGAATAACGACATTAGCGTCATCTCTGGGAAAAACCTTGATATAGTTGCAAATGACCTTATTCCTGATAAACTAGATGCTTTTTGGGAGTGATCTGTCATTTAAACTAAAATATGCTATTTTTTGGATAGTGTCACTATTCTCGAGAAGCAGCGATATGTGACAGATGACCGGTTTAATACACTGAGAGAAATGTAATGAAGGGAAAAGAAGTACTATACACCGATAAAACGTGTAATTAATTACATGTTACTTACTTTATTAGAAATGTATTATGAATAGTTGTTATCTTTTAGGATTTAATGGTTTAACTCATAGTTTACTGATTTGTCGCGTTCTAGCCTTTTTGAAGTGAATAGTTCTTTGGTTTCGTGAGAGTGATTTTTCAAGGTCGCATCACGACATGGTTTATGTTTTCGTCTTGCGTTACGAAATTTTCGTATCGTTGATTGGACGACTAACCCAAACTAATCGAATCTATTAAAATTGTTTATAGCGTATCCGAACCGGCTCAAATAAGTGAAATAAGTCGAGACTAAGTGAAACTTACCCAAAGTTGATTCGACGACTAACCCAAACTAACCAAATATATTAAAATTGATTACAACGTATCGGAACCGCTTCAAATGACTAAAATAAGTTAAGAATAAGTGCAACTAACCGAAAGTTGAATCGACGACTAACCCAAACTATTAAAATTGATTATAACGTATCGGAACCG
>MU187016.1:39041-80708 GCA_016904865.1 Pissodes strobi
CTTTTAATTTACCTTTAAATGACCTTTGGCAAACAATTTCTTTTAATTCTTTTGGCAAAAGATTATAAACATTTTGACGCTAAGTAGTCGCTCGACCTGTGGCCAATATCTTTTTTACTAACCGGAACTACCATGCAATCTTTTTTGTACCTAGTGTTTTTTTTTCGTGTGTAACCGTTTGTAATTGTATTTTGTTTTTGTTTATCAGCATCATTACCTTCAACAAATAAAGCTGTCTCAAATCAAGCACACCTGCTTTTTTAAACAAAATACCACTAGCATAAGTTTTGTTTTTGTTTAAAATAACTTTTAAAATCCATTTTTGGATTACTTCTAGGTTCTTCAAATAGCAATCCCATAGTTAAGCTGAGATTGAACCAGTGCATAATACAAGGTCTCAAGTATCATTTAAGGTGCGAAAAACGTGTTATTAAATATCGTTATTAATATCGTCTATGAAATTATATTTTTGATTTGTCTACCCCACCTCAAGTGTTCTTCAATCATGATTCCCAAGTATTTGATGGAGTCAGTTCTTGAGATAATTACATTTTCTCCTATATTCGGGAAACGAAAATTGGGAAGATTGCTTGCGTACGAAGAAAATGTTAAAAACCTCGTTTCGACTGGTTCAAGGTCAGCTTATTGCCTTGAAACCGCTTAAGTATAAACCCCAAGTCTTTTTCAGCCTTATTTTTACCTCATTCCATTTTTTTCCTGAATAGAAAATGGCTGTATCGTCTGCAAAACTCACTAATTTGCCTTGTCCATTTTGTTTCAAAAGATTGTCTATGTAAATAGTAAAAAGCTGTGGGCCCAAAACTGTCCCCTGCGGTACGCCACAAGTAACAGCTTCAAGCCCACTACTCACGCCATCAATTTTAACGTATTGGCGTCTGCCAATAACTTTTAAACAAATTTAGAACACTTCCCCTAATGCCAATTTGGTCAAGCTTTTGATGACAAACTGTGTCGAAAGCCTTTGTCAAGTCCACAAAGACACACATATATGGTTGTTTTTGATCTAAAGTCTTATAAATGTTCGTTGTTAAGTCGAATATTGCGTCTTCGGTAGATTTTCCGGATCTAAAACCGCATTGTTTTAAATATAAAATTTGTTGTTTCTCCAAAAATGTTACTATTCGTTATTTAATAATCTGTAATAGTCTGAAATTACCCATTTCTGTTTTTGATCCATTTTTAAATAAGGGTTTAACTTCTCCTAGCTTTAAAGGTTCCGGAAAGTCACCTATTCTTAAACTTAAATTAATTAAATAAGCTAAAATAGGTGATACCTCATTTACAATTTCTTCAAGTGTTTCCGAGCGAACTCTATCTGGTGCAGCAGAATTTTTTAACTTAAGAGAACTTATTATTTTTTTTGACTTCTTGTTCTGAGTTTTCTCTCAAGTGAAATAGACTTTTATTACACCTATCAACATTTTCCCTAAAATTATCAGGTGGAGTTATTTCCCTTGACAAACTTTCCCCTAGCTGACGAAAAAAATTATTAAAGTATTAGCAATGTCAAATCTGTTTGTAATGATTCTGGAGTTGGAAAGTTCGATTTTATCAATATCAATTACCTGGTTAGGCTTGTTACACACTTTATTGACACAATTCCACAATGCCAGTGACTTGTTTTGATTTCTTGAAATTAAGCTCTGCGCATAATTGTGTTTGGCATTTTTTTTGTTTTTACTTTTTAGTTTTTGTACTCATTTTTCAACTATGCATTTTCTGGATTCTCCAAGATTTTTTGTACATGTCGTTTTTTTGTTTATTGCTTGTAATATTTTTTTTGTTAATCCATTTTTTCTATGCATTGTTTTTGTAGTTGTGTCTTATAACTTGTGTGTTTTTGGAGATATTAAATTGCAATATATTAACAAATTTAGAAACGGCTTCATCAAGTTTTAAAGCTTGATAAACTCTTTGCCACGTTTCCCTTTTAAGATCGTATCTTAAACTCGAGTTGATACAGATAATAGAGGGGTGAAGTTGAGAGTATTTAATTTATAGCCTCACCTTGAAATGATTAGTGAAGTACTGTTTATAGTGCTGACCAGGCCAATAATTGAATAGAAATCAAGAAGTATTAATATTACGCCGTTATATCGCTCTCATAAATCAGCTTTGCTCTTGTAACATAATTTACATTAATTTTAAGGCCTCTGGCATTAAATAAACCCAACACATCAAAAATCGATAAAAGTAAATCAAATCTAATACAAATATTCGAATCAATCTGTAAGAAATTAACAAATACGAATAAAAAGCGGACGAAACAGACATCTTTTAATTAGCATCACGTGACAGAAGACCCTACCGACTCTAGAATATAATAATAAATAAAATTTTGAACAAACTTATTTTCATTTCGCTTAGACTCTTCTACATGAAGCCTGAAATGAATTCCTGTTTCGTATCATGTCATTTTGTGTCTGCCATAAAATGTTCCGGTTTCGTAGCGAATCTCTAAATGGTACGAAATGCCACACTTTCCATTTCATACCGAGCCATACCCTTCAATAAAATAGGAAGATCAAATACCTTCAGAGAGCTTTCACATATTTTAAGGAAGAAAATACTAGGAAAGTTTGCAGGATTTAATCTGCATCGTCAGGATTTAATACCCGATGAAACAAGCAATCATCTTCAAGCTAAGCAAAAAATGTAAAATTTGCTTATTGGTAAATTACCTAGTTTATTTTGAAAAAAAAAAAGCGAAAAAGAAATTCCTTTCTTTAGGTCAGTTTGAATTAGTACAAAAACCAACGTTTTTCTCTTTAATTTCAGTGCTTCGGAAATTCATTTTTCTCGTAGCGCACTTTATTCTGATTCTTGTTAATACAGAGAATCCTCGAACGATAATGTTAAGAACATTTGCAGAAATAAACAACTTTAATCTAAATATTGGTTCGACAAATAAAGTATCATTTATTGCAAGCATTTCTTACTCCTGTGGACTGTCAGATCTTAGCCCTTGAGATAGATCATACAATGTCCTTTGTACGAAAAGGAAATTTGAGCTAAATGGATAAAGTATCTGGCACCAAACGGAAAAGTTAAAGGTACATTTTTGTAATAGTACGCACCGACATGGTACCAAACAGGTATCAATCAGGGGGACCAACCCGAGTGAGATCAAGTCAAAAAGTCAAAGTCAAAAATCTTTATTAGTCCAACATTTTAAAAAGAACATATAGATAACACTAAAAGAAAAAAAGGGGATGGAAGAAAAAAAGAATAGATATGTATATATAAACAACTACAATAAGGACAAAAACTACAACTAACAACCAATAAAAATTGAAACTAAAAATTAAAAACTAAAACAAAATGTTATATATTTTGTATAAAGCATTTTGTAACCCTAAACTCATTCAATGTGATTATCTTTAAAATATTCGTTTAATGAGTAGTAAGCCCTTTTAATCAGAAACAATTTAATTTTCTTTTTGAATTGTTTTAGGTCTAATCGCCTTGTCTCAAATGGAATTTTATTATAAATTTTAATTAAACTGCACCACTGTACGTTTCTTTGAATAAAGTTAAAATTACATTTAACATTTTTCAAGTCTGACTTATTTCTTGTATTGTATGCATGTTCCCTACCATTCAAATTAAACAGATCAAAATTTCCTTTTACAAAAAGCAATGCTTCATGAATATATGTTGATATGACTGTCATAATGTAACTCTCTTTAAATTTACTCCTACATGTTTCAGTTGGATTCAAGTTATATATATATTTCTTATATATTGCTTTTGTAAACAAATACTCTACCAATTTCTGAGCCATTCCTCCAAAAGATTATACCATATGTTAAACGTGAATGTACATATGCATGATACGCAATTTTTGCTGCGGCAGTATCAAAGTTGGTCCTAATTACTTTTAAAGCAAAGCAACATGAGGATATTTTCCTTGCCAAAACATCAATATGTTGTTTCCAATCCAGCCTGTAGTCTATTTCAGTTCCAAGGAAAGTAGTAGATGTTACTGAGGTTATTTGGTCACTACCATTTTGAAATATGTTAGGTTCTTTGATTTTGTTGAATTGAAATTTAATAAGTTTGGTTTTATCCACATTTAACAGTAAATTATTTGATGTAAACCAGTTCTCGAGAACAGAAAGGGTTTCAAAAATTTTGTTTGATATGCATGATTTATTTGCCACAGAGAAAACTATTGAAGTGTCATCAGCAAACTGCACTGTGTTTCCCACTACATTAGAAAGTTCATTGGTGTACAATATGTATAGTAGTGGACCAAGTATAGAACCCTGAGGCACTCCTCTCCTGACCACCTGCTGTTTCGAGATTATGTGTTTACCATTAGTTGTATCAGAGACATATTGTTTTCGGTTTGCAAGATAAGACTGAAATAATCTACAAGAGATGCCCTGAATTCCAATTCTTTCCATTTTTCCAATAAGTAAGCTGTGGTCTACACTGTCAAATGCTTTTGACAAATCAAGATACATTGCAACAGTATCCTTCTCATTATTTAGGGAATTCAGGATTAAGTCTAATGCTTGGTAAATTGCTCTGATTGTTGATTTCTTCCTTCTAAACCCATTTTGATAATTTGACAATAAGTTTTTACTTTCTAGGAAGTTAATTACTCTTTTATAGATGGTTTTTTCAAAAATTTTACTAAAATTATTTAATAATGCAATTGGCCTGTAGTTTTTGATTTCATTCTTGTTGCCTTTCTTAAAAATTGATTTAATTTTTGTTATTTTCAATTTTTCAGGGAAAACCCCATTTTCAAAGCATAAATTAATTATGTGGCTTAAAGGACCTGCACTTTCTTTAGAGACTAATTTTATTAGATGTATGGGTATCTGATGGTCATCAACCGATTTTTTATTTTTCAAACCATTTATAATATTTTCAATCTCGTTGGCATCTGTTGGAAACAAAAAAAGAGTACCACTATATATAGGTATTTCCCCCAAAACCACATATTTATTTACATTTAAGTTAGGACAAGCATTGATGTAATAATCGTTAATCAGATCCAAAATTTCAATTATGTTGGGGTTTGGAACCTTCGGCAACATGCACTAAAACGGAGTTTTATCCACAATACCGAAACACAATTATTGCACTCAACGCGCGTTTCGCTAACCATGTTAGCATCATCAAGAGATGATTAAAACTGATGATGCTAACATGGTTAGCGAAACGCGCGTCGAGTGCAATAATTGTGTTTCGGTATTGTGGATAAAACTCCGTTTTAGTTTAGCACAATTTCAATATCACTCTTATCTTTATAGGATGAGCTAGTTCTTAAACAATCAATAATCGACTGTTTTGACTTATTTACACGCCCTGTATATTTTGTCACAAGATTCCAGATTGCCTTACTCGGATTCCCGGAGTTAGCCAAATATTCTTTATCCGCTAGTTTCTTAGCCTCAATGATAACCCTCTTATATATTTTACAATATTGTTTATATCTTAACAAATGGTGATTTGAGAAAAATCTTTTTTTGTATAAACCTCTTTTATGTTTTGAAGAAGTTTTAATACCTGTAGTTATCCAGGTTCTACCTTTCTTTACTTTTCTTTTAAATTCTTTTAGTGGGAAAAATTTGATTAAGCATTTGTTTGAAGACAGTCAAGAAACTTTCAAAAGAAATGTTTACGTTACTGGAATTATAAACATTATCTCAGCCTACTTGCTGTACTTGCACTAGAAATGATCGCATTTTAGCCCTTGAAAATATCCTCCTTCTTTGTACCTGGTTTCCCTCCCTTGGGATAGTTGGCTCAGACATAGCAAGCATCTGTCCCTCATGATCTGACAAAGCATTTGTAATAACTTCCCCTAGAAAAGAGTTTTCAAAATTTATGAATATGTTGTCAATCAAGGTTGCGATATTGCATGTAATTCTAGTTGGTTCAGAGATCATTTGAGTAAAACTAAAGCTTGCAGTAAGGTCTTTAAAAATATTTATAGACATTGAGTCGCTAAAAAGATTTAGGTTAAAATCTCCACAAAGAATAACTTTAAACTTGCTATATAATGACTGTGTGGTATTAAAAATGCTATTAAGTTGTTCTATGAAAATATTGAAATTACCAGTAGGTGCCCTATAAATGCAGATAACAATAATTATATATATTTTAATTAAAACTGCTGAACATTCAAGTATTCCTTCTATTCCAAAACTGGTAATATTTCCTTCATCTTCTGCATCCAGGATTTCATTAGTAAGAATACAGGATCCTCCATGTGTTGTTATGGTTCTTGGAAATACTGAGGTTGTTTCCAGGTTACAGATTTGTAAAAAATTTTGTTCATGTGAGTTAAACCAGTGTTCTGTTATGCAAACTATATCTGCAAAACTCAGATCATCTAATGCAACTTCAAAATCCGGTATGTTGTTTTTTAAACATTGAACATTCTGATGGAAAATTCTTAGCTGTTTGTTTTTTTTGTAATACCAAGGGGAAAACTGCCTTCAATTAAGGACCCAACTATGCCGGAATTTTTGGCATCCTCTTTTTGTAAAAAAGCTGATAAACTAGTGCCCCCTGTGGCCACACTTCTCGTTTCCGTGCATTTTTAAAGTTATTATGTTTAATAATAAATAACTGTTAAGTCATAAAACTATGTAAAATTAAAAATATTCACAATAACATAGCGAATGTTTTAGAAAGAAACGGCGGCGCTTTGGAAGAAATTTTAAGGCAACAAAGAAAGTTTCATATCCGTTTTAAACGTAATTATTTTTGAGTGATCGAGGCGGTTTGGTATTACCATAAAATTGCAGATAATTTCAGAATTTTGCATAAATTACCGACTTGTAAGAACGGAACTAGGTCATACGAGAACAGCAATTTGTAAAAACTATCCTAATGAGAAGAAAAAGATACTCCATCATACCTTTTTTGCGTATGTTGAAATTTCAACTCTATCAGAATCATAAAAATATATGCATTTCGACATGAGTCAAACTTTTCTATTTACGTAAAGTAAAAAAGCTTTAATTGCTGGATCAATTAGTTGCTGTTTTGAACATTATGTCCCCATCAACTTCACATTATTTTTTCATTTAAATATATTTAAACACTATTCTACAAGCTACATAACATGCCTAACAGGTATTGAAACGAGTTACTTTGCAGTTATTTTTGTTCAAAAATAATAACTTTATTTTTCCTACATCTGGGAAAGTATCGCGTTATTGTAACTTTGTTACTTTAGAAGTAGCTTGTTACTTTTAAAAGTAATATATTACGTTTAAATAACGCGTTACTTTAAAACAAACTCTTTACTTCAAAAATTACTAATTATTTAATAGATTTTACCCACCAAACCCCAAAACCAAATATTTTAAATTTTTAAGTTAGACTATGTGAAAAAGTCAACTGATGGAGTTCTGTTGGACGATTCAAACAGACCAAGCGAATTTTTATGTTAAATTTGGACTCAAATATTCTGTGAATGAATAAAAATATCACTGTCTAAGTTGTAGGTATCAGATTTCTACAAAAATGTTTTTAAATTTTTATTTTTATAGTCTTTAGTTTGCAATGAAAAAAGCAAATTTTTTCAAAAGTTGCATACATTTGATTTAGATATCTGTGTTAGTACTGTTAGGAGACCATACTGTATTTTGTAGGAGCATAACAAGTCGAAAGGTGATTATAACAATATAAAATTATCTCTTTTACAATAACTATATTTATATTTCTTTCAATTCGTAATGACATCGGTTGGTAGGTATAGGTATCCGTTTACGAGTTGCTTGAAACACCTATGGATTATGGATTATGGGTACGCTCAGTTGCCAGCATAGTGGCAACTGGTCACTAAGAAATAAGAGTAATTAAAATATACTAATTGCAAGCTAGTCCTTAAGTTTTCTAATCACATCCAGAATCTGCTTTTACTTGTGTATTTCAAAATATCTGAAATACACAAGGTTTTAGAAAGGCATCGCAAGTCCATAAAAGAATGAATCATATTTCTGAGAAATATATTTTTGTCTTTATAAGCTAATTAATCTTTAAGTACGAGCGCCAGCTTTTTTGACGTTGGTACTCGCGAGGAGCACTTTGTGCACCTACTATGTAAAGCGCTGTAAAATTATTCAAAATATAAAAGTAATGTAATTTATACTATAGGTACACATTTTCAGTTAATTCATCTAGCAATATATAAATAATAACATAAAATATATATAAAAATGAACAAAAATAATAAATAAAAATATATTTTTCAAGGTACAGGATGTAAAAAACAAGATAAAATCAAATTTGTTGTAGTTACCTTAAGTTTTTACAAACATATTAAACGTAGCAAAAAAACATAACAAATGCCGTGAAGAAAAATAACAACACAATAAGAAAATAAATCAAATAAAAAAAAAGTCAATTAAAACATATTCTTTTAGAAACTAAGAACTGTCCTAATTTTCATCAATTTATTGAACAATTTTGACAAGTATACCTGATGCTAATATGTTTTTTACAAGCAAATTTCATACAAGTAGTGCACGTAATTGTTGTGTTAATCTTTTTTGCTTTCGGGCAAAAACAACGACTTCTACCTGGTGGCGCAGTTTCTGGAGCCCATTCTGTGGTATTTATTTTAACAGAATGGATTTTATGTCCGTTGGCAGAGAAATAAGTGTAGCTCGTTCTGTTAGATGCGGCTCCATCAAATTCAAAGACAAATTTTTCAAGAAGATCGTCCTTATTTGCGGCGAATCGGTATGAGAAGCATTATAAATAATTTGGGCATTAATTCCTGCTACATTAAGTAGTGAAAAAAATATAGCTAAGGGCCACCTCCTGGTTCTTCTAGAAACAGAATATGAGCTGCACAGTTGATCTATTGTATCAATTCCCGCTTTCGTCGAATTGCAAAAGGTTATTACTTCCGGTTTATCTGATTCTTGGTCTATTGAAGATCCGTTATGCATAGTGGAAATTAGAATAACTGATTTGTTTTCGAGGCATAGGATACCATGGTAATATGTTTTTGAAATCCAAAAATCGAGCTTTTGACAGTTTTGTTTTTATTTGGCAAAAACTCCGCCGGAATTTCCCGCTAGTTTTTCTTCAGAGTGCCTACCACTGTTATTTTGTCCTTCAAAAGAGCTTCAGTAAGTAGTATGCTAGTATACCAATTATCGCGTGTCAAATTTCGAATTTTTTCTTTTGACTGGTTCTAACAACCTATATACGATTTCTTTTGGAGTATTTCTTTTTTGGATATGATTCATCTGGTTGTTGGCCACAGTAAACATCCAGATTATGAGTATAGAATCTTTTTGAGTAACACATTGCAAACATCTTAATACCGTATTTTGCAGGTTTATTAGGTATTGAATAAAGCTGCAACGGCCTCGAAATGGTTCTAATTTCTCAACAATTGTTACAAAATCTCCAACAGAATAGCTTTTTATTCAGTTAGCTACAAAATTATCTAAAGTAGGGCTTATTGGTGCTAATTTCATCATCAAATTTAATACTACCCAAAAGAAATAAAAACCTCTTGTAGCTCATGCAACCACAAACAAATTCGATGCCAGTGCCCTCATCTATCCATAGCACTAGGAAGTTAGTATGATTAGCCTTCTGAGCTTACTGATAACTGGATTTTTATAGCATTTAGTTTTTTTTTATCCTTTCCAATAAAGAAGTCTTGGCCTTCCATATTTTCATCATCGGATTCAACGTCCGTTAGCCTACTTTGTTCTGAGTTACTGTCGAGTCCACTTTTATGAATAATCTCTTCTTCAGAGTCTTTAGATTGATTACTGTAGCTGTCAGTCTCTCTTGCAGAAGGATTATCGCTGTCATCTTCATCAATTTCCAAATTTTTAGCGATTCTTCATCTGTTAATTTGGTTGGAACCCTGGAAGGAATAATATAACATTATTTTTTATTACTAATAATAATAATAATATTATTATTATTATTATTATTATTATTAATATTATTATTATTATTATTATTATTATTATTACTACTATCATTATTCGCAGCAAAGTATCTAACCCATTAAAATGATGACATAGTTCCCCATTGAAAACAGATATAACACAAATACAAATAAAACCACTTTACAAACAAAACCAAGATTAGAAAAAATTATAAGTTTGGTTGTAAAACACTTTTATAACAAAATAATGCTAAGTAAAATAATATGACAATGTGTCCACTGCGTACTTGAACTACGTCCACCATAATGATGGAAGAAACGTCACCATAGTATTCGACGGATATGGACAGAGTACAAAAGATGCATTGCACAACCGACGAGCAGCGAGAAAATCGGCGGTAAAGGTTGATGTAACTCCTTCCAACACCGTGGCAAGTCTACAAGAGCAATTCTTGTCGAACGTTGAAAAGTTCTTCAGGCCTCTAGTGACGGATTGTCGAAACTGTGAAGTCAGAAGCGGCGTCCGGACGATCAGCTGTTATAGTTGGTTCGGATTTAGATCTTCATGTACTAGTTGCATCCCTGTCACTGCATGAAGATGCCGTTTACAAGTTATTCATTGCAGCTGAGAATTGAACGAAGGTCTTGTAGGGCTACTTGGTGACATGACGAAACACTTTCTTTTCGTACATGCTTTCATGAGCTGCGACACCGGAGGTGATGTCTGTGTACAGCAGAGGTATCATTACCAGCCTCAATAAAATACAAAACAACAGGAAGCTGCAGAGAGCTGTAACAATTTTCAACAACCCAAACGCGATGCAGGATCACGTTGCGGCTGCAGATAAAGGGTAAGGGATACGTTATTTTTAGAATATAAACGTGTTTAGTCAGATACAAGAGTTTGTCATTACTTCCAGGAGAATAGTGCACTGTCCAGTTGTAAGGAGGTAAACGAGGGGAGAGGTTTGACAAGACCCGATACAAGAAATATGTGCAGGATGTTGGTGGAAAATCTCCAAATTATGTGATGAACTTCGCAAGCTTCCATCCTACGTCGCCTTCCGCCAGCCAGCACAATCTACGCGTATATCACCAGGTTCAGGCTTGGAGGTGGAACATCGTTGACCCAAGAGATTGAGGCTGGACCGTTGAACAGGAACAATACTCCTGCTTCATCCACGCTATCCCCGTCGCCGGCAAAGCTACTACACCTGATTCGTGTGGGCGCAAGGGAGACGCTCCCGTAACTGTGGATGCAGACGAGGCGGTCTAAAATTCACCACTATGTGCAGGGGGTGTGCTAAAGAGGAATATTCCGGATTCCTACGATGAAAACGCCTATGAGGCCGAGCAGGACCACAGCTGCGAGCCAAAGCGTGGCAGCGACGTAGTACCCCACGCAAAGGATTTCTTAAAACGTAGACGAGCCTAATATGTTTTTCAAAACATGTTCAAATATACATTAGCTACCGCAAGTTTCTATTTCATTTTCAAATGAGTTCCCTCCAATTTTAAACCTCTAGACAACTCCTATATTTAAAAGTCAAAACATGCAACTTTTTTTCTTATGATTTCTAACGTTTTTATGTAATATTTTGCAATTAAACGTAAATAAACTGCCAATTATTTTTTTACTGCAAAAATTAGTTCTTCCTTGCAACAAAAAATGTTGACACCAAAAGCACCTCTATAGGACTATATTTTCCTAAATTATGGCATTTTAGAAAAAATTCAAGATGACGGCAGTTTTTATTACAATTTAAGGGTGTTCTCCACGTTGGAAGGAACGTATTGCAAAAGGAATCAGCTTTCTAATAATTATTTCCGTCTCGAACCTTAATTTGCCTATACTATGTAAACCTCTAAGTAGGTTTATGACCATCTGATTTATACCAAAGCAATTTAGCATATTTTCGCTGGAACGATTGCAGGTTGTCGCTATGAATGTGTTGATAATCTCTAGACGCATTATAAACTCTAGAAGTTTAAAAGCATCGTCATTCAAGCTTTCTGCAATGAGCCCTAGGTGTTTGCATTCTGAACATAGTTTCCTGGCTAATGATTATTATCTATTTTTCTGGCACAAACTTTTGGTTTAACCGAAAATAACCTTAAATATGTATAGAATTTTATGCTAAATTCAAAAATTTTAGAATATACAGTGTGTTTTATTTTAAAATATATAACGTTGTTGTAGCCCTACTTTTTGAAGCGACCTGTTTAATCGAAAATATTGTTACATTGTGGCCATGATGGTCGTGCATCATACTGTATCTAACGTTTTTTGAAGTATGAGGCCTTCATCCTGATACACCCTGTATATTCATTGATTGTTAGTTGGACTGAAGATCATTGTTTTTCGATGATTATTTGCAGACCAACTTTCTACGAAGCTTTGCGTAATTACTCGATCATCAGTTTGCTCCTTTTAATTCCAGTGTAATTTTATATTTTTTTCTATAACCAGTGAAAGCTAAATTGTATTCACGAGTTGCAGAGTCCGAAGTTCGAAAGCCACACGTTGGTAGTCATCAAATTCGGTGCGGTGGCTATATTCTTATTATTTGAATGTTATAAATAATCTAGTGACCGAACATAATTTAAGATATCTGTATCAGACAACAATAATCGGATTAAATCTATTTTATGGTTACTGATTATTTATGACTTTAGACAAATCCTGGTTCAATAAACTCCACCCAGAAGCATTCTACATATTTGCTTTCCGAAAAAGTGCTGTAACTTTCCGTACATAAATCAACTACCGTAAAAAGCGACATCATCGGCCTCAAAGTAGCAAAATCAGATAAAAACTCGAAACCTATCTAGCGTTAAAATCGACAGAAAATTCGAAATGGTAAGGTAATCAGGACCTCACAAGATGCCGACAATGACTAGTCGAATTGAAGGTACGTTCAGGAGATAATGACGGATCATTTTATCATTAACACGTTTTAATGTAGTGATTGATTTTCATTATCATCAATTTTAACAGCTACCGGCGGCGGCCAGACACCTTTTTCATGCCGCCTCTGCGATCAAATAATACTCTCAACAAAATATAAATAAATTATTTGAAAATGTCACCGTAGCGTTGTCATTAGCGCAAAAACTCATCTATTGCGTCTATGATACTTATTAAAAATATTCATATTCTGTAATATTTTTGTAAGACAAGGTGTCAATAAAAACAAGTAGTTATAACAAGATATAATAAACAACTAAAACTAAAACAGAAGTGATAAACCATGACACAGGACACATAAGTTAATTTAACTGCAGAACAGACATATTAATTAAGTGAAGAAAAAAAGGCTGTGTGCATGTACGAAACATAGGTACTAAATGAAACTGCTTTTGTATCCATGCAAAACTTTAAATCCAAAAAGAAATTCTAAAATAGCGTAACACAGCGCTTTCGTCCAATACCTCCTATAACTAGGCCAACTAGCTAATATTAAAATTAGCAGTGACGTCGTCCTAAGTGGTCATTACTTTTTTGCCATAAGAAAAGCATTCTAAGGAGCCAAGAGGAGCCCAGTAAAAGTACTGATTATTTTATCGCGCCTACTTCCGTATTTAAAGTTGATTGCCACGCTGGGCGTCTGGAATTCCAATTTCCATCTCGCCGTCTTCGATGTATTCTGTATCCAGTGCTGCCAGATTGGGCGCTTTATTACAATTTGGGCTACTTCTCACTGTAGTTTGCGACAAATTATTTTTCAAAGAAACGTAAAATATTTGTTTTCGATTACAATTAACAATATATTAGATACTTAATGTAAAACTTTGCTTTGGTATATTATAGTATGGTTATATTAAATATAAATAATATAAATACATATTTAAAATCCGAAAAGTAAATATATATAAAAACCGGAAAGTGAAGCATAACGGAATCAAAACCTTTAAGAAAATAAACGATGTTAACCAATAATCTAATTATTTTCTATAAATATTTAGTTCCATTTAAAAACATAATTTCAAATGTCATTCAACAAATGCTGTAAAAATTAAAGTCCAATTAAATATACGTTAAATAGTTTACATCCCAAATAATGTATGAAACTAACTCTACCGACCCAGACGAGCCAAATCCTGATGGTCAGGACGAGGCAATTCTGCAAATTCGTAACAATATAAGGCCATGCGGACAACAATTTTTTACCATTTATTTTTTACCATTGTGCAACCACCAACGCAATCGATTTAATATTTGGGTTGTCGTTAGCAGTTCGAGGATGACGAGACGATTCTTAAAAATCTGACAACACTGCCTGTCAGTTGGCAGCGTTCTTTCGACGTTCGACCGGATTCTAAATTGTTCTTCGATTTTCAATTGCCCCGAGGAAAAAGGTAATCGACCGTCCAAAAATTGGAGCCCCGAGAATGCAATGTTTGCTTTTCAAGACACCGGCTCGATGAACGGCATGATCTTCCTAGAGTGGGTTCAAGAATTTGTAAAATAAGCCCGCCCATCTGAAGATGAACCCGTCCTCCTAATAGTTGATGGCCATTTCAGTCACAAGGAGCTGTACATATTAAGCTTGCCGCCTCATAGTATGCACAAGCTACAACCCTTAGATATAACTGTGATGAAGCCGTTTAAAGATGCGTATAGTGAAGCAGCCTCTCGATGGATGAGGCAAGAGGCAGAACCCTTTCATGAGGATAACTGATTATGAAATAGCTGGACTTGTAAACGAAACCTTTACGACAATTTTTAGGATAGATCTAGCCAAAAATGGCTTTACTTGTACTGGAATTTTCTCCTTTAATCAAAAAATATTTATAGACTTGGATGTTATAGCATCGGATGGTCTACGTATCCCTGAACCAAGAGAAGTAGATGCATCAGAAGAGACAGCTATAAATGAAAACTCACCTTCTAGTCAACTTTCGACTTCGCAAATAGATTTGGCATACAAGTGACGATAATGACAACACCCGAGCGAATCGAGGATATTCTGGACAAAAAACTTCCACCAAAGAGACTCCGAACACACCTTTCACTTCTAAAATAGTCTGCTTACCGGAAATGACGATTATGACAAAATCCAAGTGGATCCGGAATATCCGGGACAAAAAACTCCAACCACTTCAACTTCTAAGATAGTCTGCCTACCATCAACTTCCCGAAATGATGAAAAATTTATAAATGTTCTCAAAGAAATATCAACAGCGCCCAATGCTGCCGAACGTAGAATGATCACTACAAAAAGACGGGCACAAAAAAGCGAAGTGCTCACATTTACGCCATTTAAGAACGAACTATAGACGTGAATGATAAGATGCATTCTTTATAACAATGATAAAATTTGGAGAAAGAGTTGGTAGTAATTGTTCAGTAAACCAACTTTCTAATAGACTAGCAGTCCTATCTTCATCGTAGTCAGCCGTTGAGTGCTTTATATTTTTGGCCGACAATAATAAAGCGTTAAGAACACAACCTATATTACTGTCTGCGTGTAGTATAATCACTCGTTTACCACAAGAACAAGGCCCATTTAGTGTGCACTTATTACTCTCAGCCAGCCAACCATATTTATCAAGATCTGGTGTACTGAGCCAAGTTTCTCCCTTCTCGATTCACGGTTTTCTTTAATTTTAAGTAAATATTCTTGCAGCCATTCTACGATACGAGAGAAGCGGCTAAATCTAGCGCAAATGTTAACAATGATATCAATTCGATCGCATGCGCAGTACGATGTATCAGAATTAGCCATGTCTTTACGGTTCAATGAATTGCATTCAGCGGGTCTCGTGGCACAGTGGTTAGATGCTGTGCTTGTGATACGGCGGCCCGGGTTCGATTTCAGTGGCAAGACATTTCTTTTAAGGTTATGTGTTAAAAGTTTTTTTTTTAATTTTGGGCATGCCTCGGGTTAGTTTTTGTCGGTTGCGCCCCCGCCACTACGAAGCGAGCATTTTTTCAAAGCAATTTGGCAACATATACTCTAAATTTAGCAGCTCCTCGATATGAGACGATTCCATCATAACCATTATTTAGTTCAATTTTTTGTAGTTGAAGCCGCAATTTATCAAAATATTATGTAAGGAAACCAGAAATGTATTGTAAACGATTCATTTTTAGTAACACGTTTTATTTCGCCAATACACCTTCGCCAGTACAGTTATCATAATTACATAACGCCATGAGTCGACTCTGCTATCGTACAATAACTATCTCTACGCCTTATTTCTAATCTATCTATATACTCCGTATTATATAACACCGATTCGATTCTACTGCTGCGCCATTCGTTTTCCAGGGTTGTCACGTTGAACGTCGCACGTCGCCTTTCCAAAATTTGCTTGTTACATTCGGCCATCCTGCAATAATTAATGCCCTCATTAATTTAACTCGCCAGTAAATCAACCAGATCTTATCGATCTGTGCATTCACCATAACACCAAATCATCGCCTAACCTAAGAGTTTCGCCTGTGGTTGCAACCTTACGCCTTTTATCGAATATCACCTTTACTTTACGCATTTGTCAGGTTCTCACTCGCCTTTTGCTATCTCAATAAGAAGTTTGGACCTTAAATCGCCATAGCTCTCGCCTTTCGCCAACAGAGCATTCGCCATTTGCACCTCGCCAGTTAAACTCACTTGCATGCACCTTTCAACCTGATCATTCGCCATTTGCACCTCTCCAGTCAAACTCACTTGCATGCACGTTTCAACCTAACCTTTCGCCCTCGGTGTTTTACACCTCGCCTCGCCAAAAAGTCAGCAAACGCCTTGCACGTAAACGCCAGCCCGCGCCAGCAGTTGGAAATAGTATGCCTTGGGTACCCAAAATTCGCCAAACGGCTCTCTCAATTTGAGAATCGCCTGAGAAGACCGTAAAGTCTTCGTCGCCTTCGCCTGCGCATGATCCTGGACTTCCTTGCCCCTACATCGGTTGATGGACGCTGAAGAGCAACCAAATGCCCACGCATTCGCCTGTAGATCGAGAAGTAGACCGTCAATCAGACACGAAAGCGCCTTTGTGCCTGAAAGCCCACACCTTTCGATCAACGCCATTTTATCATGATAATAATGGGTCATGGTTTCGCCATCCAATTTAACCCTTGCTATCATCTCCTTGAGCAGCTGAGCAAAGTCATGCACTCTAGGAAACGCCGTCCTTAGAGCCGGCTTCCAGTCTTCCCATGAGAGGTCATATTCATCGAGCCGATTAAACCAGCCCCTTGCTGCGCCTTGCAATTTCGCCTGCATAAAATACGCTCTCTCAAAGTTCGACCATTCATGAATGTCGACCAACTAATCAATTTTGCTCAACCACCTGACTACGTTACAGTCCCGGCTATCAGGATCGAAAGGGTCAATAATGTCGCCGCCTGCCCTGGCCCTTGACCCTATACAGCCCGAGCTGCAAGCGGAGTCCGCCCTATCGCTACAAGCATGCTCTACTACCGGCTGAGGAACGCTCTCACCTGATTTTTCGCCCTTCTTGTTGCCCTTGGTATCGCCAGTACCAACAGCCGCCCTTTGTTTCGTCGCCTTTACCATTTCGGCCGCCTTTTGCTTCGCCGCCCTTGCCATTTCGGCCGCCACAATCTGCTGGATACTAGTTGCCAAACCGCCTTTCAACAGCTTATGTACCATGGAGACTGTTTCGTCTTCCATCGCCGTGGTCACCGTCGTTTAATTCCAACTCGTAATCGAGCTCTAACTCGTCACTTCTGTCATCCTCCATAGGAAATCACTTGAAAAACGCATTTTAAACACCAATGCCAATAAACACAGTTAAAATACGCCACCATTTTTACAATAATCACTAATTAATTAGCACACACTTGTTTATTATTATCGTGAATATCTGAAAAATCGCCAAATGTCAATCCACTGTCAAAGATAGCAACAAACGCCCGCCTTTTGTTATGAGTTTTTATGATATCGCCACTCACAAAAAAAGAAGAAGTTGCCACTGCGATTTAACTCGCCGAAATCGCGTATTTCACCGTTCTCCACAACAAATAACACAATACGTAGGTTATCCTACTTCTGATCTGTAAACGATTCATTTTTAGTAACACGTTTTATTTCGCCAATACACCTTCGCCAGTACAGTTATCATAATTACATAACACCATGGCTCATATGAATAAAAGAGAAGCAAATGCTTTTGCTTAAGTTTTTTGAGATAAACATATTCAGCTTAAATGCAGCAAAAAGAGACGGTGGTAGAGTAAAAGCATTTGCTACACTTTATTCATACGACTGAATGAGTCGACTCTGCTATCGTACAATAACTATCTCTACGCCTTATTTCTAATCTATCTATATACTCCGTATTATATAACACCGATTCGATTCTTCTGTTGCGCCATTCGTTTTCCAGGGTTGTCACGTCCTCGCCTATTTGAACGTCGCACGTCGCCTCTCCAAAATTTGCTTGTTACATTATATTCATAATTGAGATACTCCGTAATTTATCCTGGGATAATTTCTAATGTTGGGGCTTTGTTTTCTTTGTAAAATTGATAATGTTACCGACTTGCTCTAGGATCTAATCTTGTCCGAATAGTTCCCCATATAATATGTATTACCTTTCTTAAAATATTTTTTTATCCACTCGTTATATCCGTCACGCTGTATAATATACAGCTGGCTAAATATGATTATTATTTAGCCATTTTCACCAAAGTTATCATGAACCCGCAAACGATGATAGATTTAAGTATGTTTTTCAAAAAGCTGTATTTTTAAAAAATAAAGGCATTCGAGCGGGAAGAGTTTGTGAGCTATGGCTTTATTCTTCAAAACATGTGTTGTTAGTTAGATGGGCTTGAACGTCTTTTAATAAAATAGAAGGTCCGGATAATAATAATATTTGTCTTAAGCATACCAGAGGTAAAAGGCATGCCTTTTTAAGGTCAGCCTAGAATCCAGAACGATACCAAACGGGGTTCCAGTTCGCTTCTAATTTCCGGGGACCACAGTGAAAATGTTCTGGATTGGGTTACTACATAGCTTTGACCTTAAAAATCAGTTTCTGTGAGGCAGTACTATTTTAATTCTCGTGCACTAGCCACAAATAAGGTAAATACTTCAACAAATTACATACCATTTCTACGGAGTTATTAACATTCAACGCTAATGACAACCTATTAGTTATAAAGAGCGCATTATAACTCGCGCGGAAGCGTATATATTTAATTTATTAATTACGTCGTATAAAAAATGTAAATTAATTTAAAGAACATTATGAGCTTAAAAATATGATTTATTTCATGCTTTGTGGTATGCGGCTTGTACTATGTATAAAATATTCTTTAAAAGCTGACTAATTTCTTTTGGGAATTGGTGCGTCCGTTTAGACAGATCTAATATTGGAGACTATTTAAATAAATCCTCGTAACTAATTATCGGTTCTGTTCAAAATATTATGTATTTAAAAATCAAACGGTGCGTATTTGTAATGAATGCGACGAGCTATACATAATAGTATTTAAAAGATATGTGTTTTAAAACAAAATATAAGAATATAATTCACTTCTTTCTAAAAATACATTTCAAAGAACAATTTATTATATCGCCGAGGATTTTCACCATCCAGTATGCAAAAGTGGCCCATTTTAGTTATTCTTCTAATAGCGTTCAAAAGAATCATAGGCCCTATTTGCAAATTTCGGAAAATTAAACGAAGCTCGGCTGCAGACTGATATGTTGTTTCATAGATTTTATTTTGCATGATACCCCATTACAGGTCTGAAGGTAGCAATCCATGTTTGAGGAAAGTTATCGTCTAAAAATGCTCTCCCCATCCGCAGACCTTCTCTGAAAATTCTACAGGCTATGCGTCTTCAAAAAATGAAGTTTTAGACCCCAACCCCAAAATGCACTTGTTATGTACTCTCAAAAATTAAATGGTGAATTTCTGCGGACCAATTACTTGTGGTAAGCCGATTAAAACATATGATTCATCGGACCAGATAACAAGTCTAACAAAAGATTCATCAGTATGGATTTGTTATTGGGAAAACAACATTCGGCGCTCAGCATTGCTGGGCGTCAATGTTGAACTATGCGGAATTTGTAGGGGTGATACTTATATTTTTGCAAATTTCTTTGGATATTACACCAGATGCTTTCTCTATTTGCTTGCAAGAAGATGAAGGCGTCGCTTCTACATACCCCAATACGTTTATTTCTTTTATATCTCTATCTTGTGTGGTGTATGCCTTAGGACGGGACTGGATAAATGATCCGTGTTCTACTAAAATTGACTTATGGCGGGCAAATGTGTCTGGAAAAGGTTGCCTTCTCTCTGGATATCTATTAAGAACAAAAAGGACTCCTAAGATATTATCCCAACTATACCTTTGTACAGTGGCGGCTCGTCTGGGTGGAAAAGGTGGGCACAAGATTCGCAAGAAAGGGAAGCCAAATATTTTATTATACCTTAATACCTACACATATTTGAATAGATTGTATTTTATACAAAAGGCACATTATTATTATAAATACAGTTTTATTAAAATACTATATTACATTACTATAGTGAATAATAATTATTAATTATTATTATGAATATCATATAATATATAGTCTTATTACAATATGATAATACGCACCCCAAATGCCAAATGCGCGCGACCCTGGACCATAATAGTTATTATTATTAGTATATACGAGTATGGACTGGTATCAACTATCGAGGTGGGCAACGGCAGTCTCCGCCAGCTGTGCCAAGTCAGTAATCAGTAATCATAATAATAATTCTATAATATCTATCCTGGCGGCGGCGGTGGCTCTGTGATTCTCTGTCTCGGGAAAAGCTCAAAAAATCACAATGCTACAGACTTTAAAATATACGAAAACAAAAAATAAATTGCACACAATCCTACAACTTAAAAGAGCCCATAAAAACACTGCAAATCCCACAAGTCAAACGGGTAATCTTAAGGTGGCGACAAACCGCGTCCGCCAGCTAGGAAACGAACGCTTCGATATCATATCAGAGAGTTTTTCGGGATTCCCGGCATATTGTTGATTCAGAATTGGATTTGGATTTCATAATAGCTAACTTTTGCTTAGAGGGCAGCAGCGGGAAAATTTATCTATAGGCCGCCCTGTTACATATATTATAACAAAACATCCTCAGACAAAAAAGGTTCATGAACATTTTTTAGGTCATATAAATCATCTATTTTTGATTTAAAAAAATGGTTGTATGGTAGCTTTTATTTAAAACAATTGTATTGCTGGCTCTGTCTTTTATTTGCATATAATAGGGTGGGTGTTTGGGTATCGGGCGGTTATAGCGATCTTAAACATTTACCTGAAGCAGCCAAAAAACACGAGGGATCAGAAGATCACATCAAAAATTTCGCGACTTTAAAAAATTTCAAAAAAGTTTTACAATTAAAGATGCTATTATCGAGACATAATTTATTTCATTACAGGCGTATAATGACGAGGTCCGAAAAAGTAGAAAGTTACTTACGCATCTAATAGAAACAACCGCATTTTTAGGAAAACAATAGTTAGCCTCTAGAGGACAGGACGAGAGTAGCGAATCTTTAAATTTAGGGAATTTTAGGGCATTATTTAACGATTTAATAAAAAAATAACGTGGAAATCTTAGACCGTATAAAAAAAAATTGGCAATGTTTTTAAAGGCATCTCAAAAACAATACAGAATGATTCAATAGGATCCATTTCTGAATATTTATTATCGGGGTACATTATAAGTATGAAGTAAATGAGAGATTTTTGTGTTTTTTTTATGTAATTGTATATTTTCATTTTTTTTACAAAATTTTGGCGAAACTTTTTAACCATCACCCACCCTACCTGACAACCCACGAGCCGCCACTGCCTTCGTAAATATAGTTCCGAAGCTTCTTGGGGATTTTTAATTGATAGTATGAAACAAACCAACATATCATACTATTCATCATATGTGCAGTTCACACGCGGTAAGACTAAAACAAGCGGTCACCTATCCAAGTACTAACCACCCCCGACGTTGCTTAACTTCAGTGATCGGACTAGAACTACTTTTTACTCTTAACAAACAGGAAACAACTGTATCTATTCTATCTCATTCTCTCGCAGGCTACATCTTATTTTCTGTCGCGTTTTCGTTTCATCGAGTCAAATCACACCCGTGCTAAAGAAGTTTTCACTTCAAAAATAAATTAAACATAGTATATAGTAAAATGGAAACAACATAACGACCAAAATATTTAATTGATAACCAAAAACTGATAAAACTGCATTGACATTTTGCTGTTTGTTCCAAACAAATTAGCCATAGCGTACTGATTGGCCACAAAAGATCATTTTAGAATATCTTAAATTCTGAGTTTCCTTTTGAAAATAATTAAATAAAATTATATATTTTGGGAAAGCCCATATTATGCCAAATAAACTTAAAAAATAATATACAGGGTGTTCGATATAAAAAAAAACACATATCTGGTACATAACTAAAAACTGACTAAGCCATTGAATTCTACGGGAAAAAATCTATAAGAATACGTTTTAACTTCTTCGATAAGTTTAAAGATAACTGAGATACTAACTAACTGAAATTAACCGAATGTTAATTGAACGACTAACCAAATATAATCAAAAGTAACTAAAAGCACCAAAAAGGGCTAAAACGTATCAGAGTAGATTAAAAACATTAAAGTTAGTTGAAACTAACCCAAATTAACCGAATTTTGGTGACCAACCAAAACTAACCAAAAGCACCAAAAAAAGGCTAAAGCATATCCGAACAGATAAAAAATATTTAAGTAAGTTGAAACTAACTTAAATTAACCGAATTTTGGCGATTAACTAAAATTAAACAAAAACATTAAAAACGTATTGGAACCGGTTCAAATGACTAAAATAAATTAAAACTAACTAAAACTAGCCGAGAGCTGATTAAATTACTAGCCAAAACAAATCAAAAGCAACCAAAAGCACCAAATCGGGCTAAAATGTATCGGAATAGGTTACAAAGGTTTAAGTAAGTTAAAACTAACCGAAATGAACCGAATTTTGGCGACTAACAAACACTAACCAAAAACATTAAATTTGATTATAACGTCTCGGAGTCGGTTCAAATGACTAAAATAAATTAGAACGAACTGAAACTAACCGAAAGTTGATTAAGCAACTGACCAAAACTAACCAAAAGCTCTAAACCGGGCTAAAACGAATCGGAACAGGTTAAAAATATTACAGTAACGTTAAGGCTAATTACATACTAAGAGATTTTCATGTCTACAAGTGGAGGGTAACTTTTTAGGTGTTCATATCCGCACCATTTTGAAATTTTTTTTATCTTAATTCTTTTTATTTGATATTATTATTTGACTTAATTATTAATTATGATAATGTTTAATATTAATGTTAAAAATGCATTTAATTAAATATATTATAAACTCTGCTTTTAAAAACTATTTGAATTACAACACAAATCAAATTTTTGCTTTTTGATTCATCATTTTCAATGTCCACCCGGTTGCATCTTTGTAGAGGACTGTGAATTTTTGACACAAAAACCGCTAGTATTCAAGATTTTCTAACAAAACTAAGCAGCCGTTTCCCCACCATCAAATTTACTTATGAACTCAAGAACCATTTTTGCATAATCTAGTAATTAGGAACGATAATAACGCATTAGCATTTGATATTTAGAGAAAGAAAATAAAAAATACTGCCACTAACCGATATATTCCTAATGGACCATCACAGAATGGCCAGCTATCATTTGTTAGTACATCATATAGTTAATTTTCCTCTCAGTAAAGAAAGATTTAATAATGAAAATGGGACAATTAAGAATATAACAAAAGTCAATGGTTTTAACACTAACTTAATAAATAGACTAATTCATAGGCATGGGTATAGAAAAACCATTCGTGATTCCACTTCTCTCATTAACTAGGATGAAAATACAAAATACGACTCGATACCATACCAGTGTTCTAGAAGACTCCAAAAAGCTTTTAGGAACATAGGTTTAAAATTAGTATATATTATCAAACTCAGTTTAATGTTAAGAAATTATTGAGTGATCCAAAGGATGAAATTGAAACATTGGAAAAAGTGATATTTACGAAATTGGTGCATGGACTGTAGCGAAACATATGTTGGGCAAATTAGAACATCCACAAAAACGAGATTCAAAGAACAGATTAAAGTATGGTAGAGTAAAAAAATCAAGTGTTGGTTGATCGAGCATGACTAGTAGGATCTCAGGATTCGTTCTTTTTGGTTTCGCTTGATTAAGCAAAGAGTTAATACAAAATAGGGTTAGGTAAGTTGTAAGTTTATTTAGTTTGCGACTTTTCTTTTATGTGTTACTTATCATTTTGGAGTATAATTTTAGAAGAAGTCAATCAAACACAAACGTGCTTGCAAACTGCTGGTATGACATTCGGCAAATGTTTTATAAATATTAAATCCCTTAAAGCTTTTTGCAGGAAGATAGAAATGAACATGTAGAAAAGTCATTTATTTATATGCCAAATAAACGTGCACAAATATGGATATTTCTGTTTCAAAAATAATAAGAAAGAAAAAAGGGGAGAAGTGCAAGATGCGGGTTTAACAATTGAACAAGAACTTAAACGTAGTATGTTGGAATGCTTGGATCGCTTTTATGCAGAAATTGATAAGAGATTTGAAGCAATGGAAACAATACTCCACACTTTCAGTATCATCCAGCCTGATAGTTTGATGAAGAAATCAGAAACTGCGCTGTGTAGTCTTGCGCCAGCACTCGTAGAAACACATGACGAATTCAGTGATTCGGAAGAAAATATCGTTAATAAGATTTGGAGGTTAAGAGCGACGGAAATTATCCAAGAAGTTTACAACCAGTGGCCATGTTTAGACTATTCAAAATTTATTGTTAAATACGATTTCTGCGAATTACTACCGACACTATTTTTAAGTTTGAAATTATTTTTTACAATATGTGTTTCAAATGCGACCTGCGAGCGCACATTTTCGAAGGTAAAGCTCATAAAAGATTATTTACGCTCCACAATGGAATAAGATAGGTTTACCAACTTGGCTTTGCTGCCAATTGAGTACGAAGAAGCAAAAAAAATATTTTGATAAGGTCTTTAAACAATTTCTAATGACTAAATCTAGACTTTCTATTTACTTTTTATTTAATAATTTGGTTCTTCTGTTGTTTTAAGGCTCGTTTTTTTTGTATATCTGGTTACTAGTGCTAAATAAACTAATTACTAATATATCCCTACTTTGTGTATTTTTTGTCATTTATTCACATTTTTAGATGCAGGCGACAACTTAGAGCCCACGTAACATAGGTGGGTTGGGCGCAGAGGCGCCGAGGGTAGCGCCCTAGCGATTTGCCATTAACGCTTTTAACGACTTTTGGGTAAAAATTGGACGTAGCATCCCTAGAATTTTCCGCGGCGGGTGAGCCTGTGGCGCGCTTTTCGATGATAAAATTTCTGGGCACGCCACTGAAAATACATGTTTTAAAATACATTTAGCGCACTCACGCATTGGAAAACTCACCGCAAGCGAGTCGTTTCCTAATATCGTGCTCGTGCGAAAAAATATGGTATTTTAAAACTAGTATCTTAATATACTATTTTCTACGAGCGTGCGCAAAATAGGTACTTTGCGCACGCACTTGGGAGCGCAAAATTTAATTTTGCGCACTAGTGCGGACAAGATGTAATTTTGCGCACTAGTGCTGACAAGGTTTAATTTTGACAAAAAAAGTACCATTAACAGTATTTATACACCAGTAAATACGATTCTATGACATTTGCCGTCAGTGTCAAACAAATTAATTTGTTAATCTTTGTCCATTATTTTAACTATATCTAAGTAAGTCCAAGCCCAGATTTTATAAAAAGAAAAATGGAAAACATTGAAGCAGAAGAGAACGAGGAAATACCGGTACCTATATATTTTAGACAAAGCCGCCGCGCCGGTGCCAGTGCTGCAATAGTCTGATACCCCAAAGGTAGTCCCAAAAATATGAAAATCAATATGCAGAATTTAGCAAGTTGTGTGATATAAATAAAGTGAAGCCCTTTAAAGAAGAAGTATTCTTAGCCCATTTGTCGGAACAGTTAAAAAAATATAAGCCCCCAACACTATGGTCCAAATAGTCGGTGCTGAAAAAAGGCGGTCAGTTTAAAATATTTTCCAATGTTTTCAGCGTCGAGACCCACCATAACAATGTTCTAAATGCACCAGATATAAAATCGTTTACAAGAAAATATTATTCCAACTTCAACTGGCACTGATGACTGAACCTGCAATAACAACACAAAACAAGTAATATTACCCTCCATTGAAGAAACCGCATCTTCGGCATTAACCTTGCATAATGCTCCACATTGTTCCTATCTTTTAATATCGTTAATAATAATTAAATGAAATAACTAGTTTTTGTCAGTTGTTGCTTAATGTTTTGCTTTCAATATAATTTTTCAAATTGATTGTCTCATTTTTTGTTTTTATAAATTTTAATGTTCTCGCTCGTAGAAAAAATAATGTTCCTAACTCTTGCGCAAAGTGTCTTGTTCGCACTCGACTGCTGCCCGAACTCCGCCTCGCGTCGTTCGGTCAACTGCAGTCAGCGTGCGAACAAGACTTATTTTGCGCACTAGTTAGGAAATATACTATTATATACCTAGTCACTACACTAAAATTCAAACAATATCTAATGCTGTCTCAATGATATTAAGGAAAAACGGATTTTTTACATTTTTCAACAATAAAATGATTATGCACCTACGTTAATAAAAGACTTTTCTTAAAAATCAAGCTTCAGATCTTAATGATAAGCACTCTATTATGAAACACTGTGGATGTAACAATTTTAAAGCATTTGAGACCTTCGTGATTTTCTTGTTTTAATTATTAATTTCGTTGTTAAAATATAGTGCTACATTTAGAATTAATATGATTTCTTGATTTTCATTTCAAAGATCCCATAAATTACATTATGGGTTACCTAGTATCCCTTTCGAAAACCGAAAATGAGATTCACTCAGTTCTTCGGGGTATTATATATTTTCCAATTATATTTTAAAAAGGTACAATTACCTAAAAAGAAAATTTCGTATCATTTTATTCGCGTGGTTTTCCCAAAAACGTTCACTGAACTTTGAACATCTGCCATTATGTTTTTTATATCTGCCTTCCACGCAACTTGACCTTCGTCTATCAACTAAATTATTATTTACGCTACAGCAGCAATTATTGCCTATTCCAGCAACAACATATTCTAATATAACACGAACCATGTTCATACTACTACTTCTAACCTAGGTCTAAATGCTATTATTACAAGTATAAAGTATATACTTAATTCACTAGAAGTCACTTATTACGTCCATTGTCCAGTATCGGTCAGAACTGAGGAGGTCAAATATTTACCTATTATTAGTAGATACATTTTATTGGGGGCAATATTTGCGCATATTATATGGTTTTGGGTTAACAAAATCAGCAAGCTTTATACGTTACTGGAAGATAGAATAAAAAAAAATCCGATCAAATGATTTAGATTTCTTCAAAGGCCAAGTCGAAAATTTGATAGTATCAACTTCTTCCTCAAATAGATAATAAAAAAAAATAATGTTGCGTTGCTATATTTTTGAAATGAAAGATTGTTTTCCTGATCATCCGAATATGTCAACATTCTCGGCCGATGAGAGGACGCAAAAGTCGCTATTCTGATGTTGTTACGGATTGCTAAGAAATCACACATAACAGTCCGGCAATATAACTTTTTCACCCTAGGGCGGAAAGGTAATTCACTTACTGCAATTTCGTCTTTTCTTTATTTTTTTTATGGCAGTGGCACACGCACTAAAAGGATCCTATGGCACTCGAGCAGTGTGTGTGCAAAGATGTTGTTTGATACGGTTCTTGAATTGTTGTAGGTTGTAATTAGGGGTAAACAGATGCCCTGGGAGTGAGTTTCACAGTGATGCAATGCGCCAGACAAAGGAGTCATTATAAAGTGACGTTATAGGTGTTTCCAGTTGTACAACGAACGGGTGCGCTCTTGTCGTCTGTCGCGACTGTCTGACAGGCGATACTGGGGGCGAGATGATACGAGCCAAATCCTGGGAACATCTGCTGTGAAAATATTTTTAAAACAGGGATCTCTCGGTCACATGTCTGCGGTGTTCCAGACTATCTAGATCCCGGGTCAACTCCGGGTCGCCAACGAGACGCACAGCTCTCTTCTGAATGGAATCCAACAGCTTTAGGGTGTGCTTTGGTGCGACACCCCAGATGTGTGAGCAATATTCTAAGCACGGTCTTATTTGTGCTTTATAGAGCAAGAGCAGCAGGCTGCTGCGGTGTATACAGGTTTTTGTTGCGAAATAGCGCACCAATCTTCTGCGAGGCTGAGGCGATGTTAGCAACGTGGTCATACCAGGACATATTGCTGTTGACCGAGACACCCAGTAGTCCCATTGACGGGGATAAAAGAATGGTCGATCCTGCCATAATGATATCAGGGCCCACCATATTGGCTTTCTTGGTAAACGTGGCTGCTTGGGTTTTTCCTGCATTGAACTGGACCAAATTCTTGTCACCTCAGGTTCAAACTTTCTCCAGATCTTGATTAATTGTTGTAAAGCTTTTCTGATCTAAATTGGGAGACAAGGGTACTGTCATCTTCAAAACTGTAAACAGGATTATTGGTTTCGGTCAGCAGGTCATTAATATAGTAATGTAGTAGATAATTGGTAAAAGTATTGCGCACTGAGGCACTCCCGCATTAATGGTGAATGTGTCTGAGATGTGTCCATCAACTGCAACCGGAAGAGATCGATTCTTAAGAAAACTGGCAAGCCAGCTGCAGAGAAACACTGGCAACTGGCAGTCCAAAAAACGGTACTTTGATGAGCAATCCGTCATGCCAAACTCTGTCAAATGTCTTCGAAACATCGAACGCAAGTGCTCGAGATTCTCCGTAGTTCTCAGTTGGTGATTTACTACAAGTTCCATGACTTTGGAGATTATTGGAGGCAAGGCAATGAGCGATAGTTTGAGGCGTGGTTTTCTTACCTTTTTTTGCAACAGGTTGTATTCGAGCAACTTTCCAACAAGATGGGTAAATCCCTTTTTCGGTGAGACAGAGAAAAAGGTCTGGAAAAATGGGTGTTAGTCCATTGGCGCAGTTCTTTAACACGATGGCTGGTATTCCATCCGGCCCTGATGCCTTTTGCGTATTGAGGATTTTACGAATGTCATGGTGGTGTTGATGTTTGATATGGCGGGGACAGCCTTGCTAATGAGGATGTTTATGGTAGAGTGCGATGAAAACATTTCAGCCAGCATGCTTGTTTTTCCTTAGTTGTAGTCGTCGTGACGCCGCGGTCGTCTATCAAATGTGGAAGAGACGTTTTTGTAAAGTTATGACTTACTGCCTTTGCTACCTACTAGAAATTCCTGGGTCCACTGGGGCTTTGCAAAATTTTCTTCCTGGTTCTTTGATTGTGTTTCCTACCTACAGTTTTTTCGCATCTCTTTTAGAACCAGAGCTTTCCTTTTGACGGTAACTTGATGGAATTTGGGACGTGTGCTTCCCTTCCTTAGGAGATTACTTGCGTAATCTGTTAACAACAGACTGACGGGCCGTCAGTGCCAAAGCAGACGTCGGGTCAAGGAAAATCCAGGTAGAGAGCTCTTAGATCATCCCAGTTTGCACAATTGTAATGCCAGATTTTACAAGGCAATGGTGGATCATTTTGTAGTAGTGGTAGTTCACAAACCGTTGTAATAAGTTTGTGGTTGGAAGTACCTAATGGTGGACCGACTGTAATTGTGCACTGGTCAGGTTATGTGGTTAGAAAAAGATCCAGGAGGGCTGCAAATTCACCCCTCTCTAAGATCCGAGTTAGTTCGTCTTTTCTACCTTTGTTGTGATGTTTAAACCAGTCGGTGTTATGGGCATTGAAAGGTCGTTCTACCCAATCGGGCATATTGCAAATTTTGGGTAGTTTATATGATCAACTAGATAATACAGATAAGCGTATTGGAATTTTTATGGATTTAAGTAAGGCGTTTGATCTGGTTGATCACACCCTTCTATTATATAAAATATTTGAGTGTGGATTTAGGGGTAGGATTCATGCCTGGTTAACATCATGTTTACAGAATAGGTCTCAGTTATTTGAAGTAAATGATAAGCGTTCTGATTTGTTACCAATTTCCCACAGGGGTCTATCTGGGGTCCCCTGTTGTTTTTGTTTTTATTATTTGTAAACGACCTTCCGGATATAGTGGACCAGGGAAATTCGACTATGTTTGCGGATGATAATAGCTATCTGTGTTTCGATAGTGAGATTTCGTTAGTGCAGATGTATACGCAAAGCATGTTTGATAGATTTATGCGGTGGTTTAGTGAAAATCGATTATGTCTGAATGAACAGAAAACTGTTTTTATGAATTTTGTTCCTCGGGGTTATCGCAGTGATAGGTCTCTGTTAATTAGGGTTAATTCGAAATGCAACAGCTATCTGTGACCAAATTTTTGGATGCATATCTAGAGAGTAGTTTAGAGTGGGAATCACATGTTTGTAACATTTCTTCAAAATTATCCTGTTTTGCTTTTGCCATGTATAGATTGAAACAGGTTTGTAGTACGAGTATCCTCATATCATATTATTATGCTCAATTTTATAGCAGGGTTAAATACGGATACAAAAAAAATTGTAAGAACCATGGAAGATGTTGGCAGTAGATCACACCGCTATTTGTAAAGCTGGGACTATTGACGGTACTATGTATTTATATTATGGAAATTTTGGTGTTTGTTAAAAACAATATTGAAAAGTTTCATATAAACAATTTTGTTCATGCATATAATACCAGACGTCAGGATTATCTGCGTCTCCCCGTGCACAGTCTCGTAACCTTCGAAAATAGTCCTAGCTATATGGGTATTAAATTTTATAATAAGCTGGCCAGTTATCTTAGGGACAATGCTGATAGTAAGAAGTTTAAGAAAGAGGTAGTAAATTATTTAAAATCGCAATCTTTTTATTCAATAAATGAATTATATGTATGTGTATTTACAAATAGTATACAATATGTAAATATGTTATTGGATTTTGGACGTAATCTATACCTTTGTCGTACTATTTACTGTACTTGAGTCTTCGATTCAATTTAATAAATAAATTAATAAATAAATAAATAAATCTCCCAGAATGATTATTTCTGAATCTGGGGTGGTGGTGGTCGACCTGTATTGAACCAAAGTGGCAGCTAGTGTTATAAAAAGCTTTGGTAGGTGCCATCGCTCGGATGATAATATTTACATATAAAGTGGCACTTTTCAAATTCTGAATTAGTATCCAAATAAGTTACTTTTTTCACCAGTTATGTAAAGTTTAGCTTTTCGTAACTAGTGATGAATTCAAAATTTTGTCATTAGTTGCTAAATAAAGCGATATAAAAAAAGCAAAATTATGCATTCCAGAATATTTGGTGGTCAGTAATGAATGCGTAATATAAAAACTATATGTTCTAGACAGCTAAATATACTGTGCACTGTGCAGCCTAAAATGTCTTAGTAAAACGATGCTCGATTAAAAGATGCCAAAAGTTAAAGTTTCTGTTCAATGCTATATTTATTCCAAATCAATAACTTCCTAGTCATCACCCGTGATAACAAAGTCCTTGTCAATTTTAGTCTTGGTGTTTGAGATTCTTATTCGAAAATAAGATCCTTCGTCATTTAGGTATTGAAGTTTATTGATATTACGTTTTATTCCAAAACGAAAAAAGTTAGAATCACGAAACCAAATTTCGTGATTCTAACTTTTTCGTTTGGAATAAAACGTAATATCATTTTATAATAAAAGACCGGTAGTCTGTCCTCTTAACTTATATTTTTAGAAGAACTTGGTTGGCCTTCATTATTAAAAAGTTCTTATCATCGGCTTGTTGAAGAAATTATGTCATCTATTCTTTGGTAAAAAGATTTGAGTTGGTCAACACGTATTTTGGCTTATTAAAAAGACTAAGAGCTGAATATACTTCTATATATGTCGACATTTCAATTTAACTAAATTTGATTTCCTAACACTGATGTTGATTACTTCTGTTTGTTCTTTTCTTTATTTAGTGTACATATATTTTTCTTATTGCACCATGATTTGAACTTTAGGCTTTAATATGAGACACCTATATTTTTCCGTGAATTTAACGATTTAATTGCCTTTTGGGCAACGTCTTCGGTGTCACTAAATATATCACTGTCGGAAATATTCAAATAGCAAATCGCAAAATTGGTTTTTTGACGACCAATGCTTGAGATCGACCTAAGAAATATTATATTTTCTCATATAAAAGTGATGCTAAATAATGTGTCTATAAACATAATTCTTATTGTTCCAGGTCCAACCTCCTCAGGTGATGAATCGGACACCGACTTAGAGCCAGGAATTCCCCTAAAAAGGAAGCAGAGACGATCTCGTACGACATTTACTGGCGAACAGTTAGAAGCGTTAGAACGGGCTTTTGGAAGGACACAATATCCAGATGTATATACAAGAGAAGAGTTGGCGCAAAAAACCAAATTGACTGAGGCACGGTGAGTCCAGTGCAATTCATCAATATATAGTTAAATTAAAACTAAGTTGATCAATTAATTGTTGCAATGCTTTTTGTTATATTATTTCAACAGGTTGTCAGAAGTGTTAAAAACTGCTTAAAGCAGTTATTGCGTTGTAATTGATCATCTTGGCGGCAATATTTTACCAGTCATATTTTGTAGGTAAAAATCAGTTTACAATTTTTCTAGCAGATTGCAGAAAGGCTCCCATTACACGTGTGCTTATTATTTTCAGAGTACAAGTTTGGTTCTCGAACAGACGAGCAAGACTTAGAAAACAGCTTAACTCACAGCAATTGAATGCCTTCAATACAATGTCTCTACAAAGTGCTTTTCCCGCTGCTATTCAGCATCAATATGATGCTGCAGGAGCTTTCAATCAATCGGCATGGAGTGCACAACAAAGTTATAGGTAGGTCAACTTAATGAAATTCGTTTGGACCTTTGTAACCTAAAAGTATTCGAATTAGACCGAATTTTATATTGCATAACTAATTTTTTTTAAAATCACGCATTTATTTTTTTCAGTGCCGCATTGAGCTCATCTCTAACCGCCAATAGCGCCCTTACACCAGGCGTGGCAAGTCTTCCCCACTCTTTAACAGCTACAACGCTTGCTAGTAACGCTACGTCATTGGGAGACTCGTCAAGTACATCTTCCAGTCCGCCAAACCCTCAAAACGGTGGGCTCTATGAGAAAAATCCTGCATCTTTATACGGCTCTTATAACCCTAGTGCGACCTCGCTAGATAGTAACATCAACCATCAATTTGGAGCGTACAACATGACTGCACAGATGTCGCCCAATCAACACTCGGTGTCGCCTGCGCAGCAATCTGCTGCGTGGGCCCGGCATGCAGCTGCTATGTCACAGAACAACAAAGTAGCCGAGAATTTGAGTAGCTGGCATGAAAATTATAGGTGAGTTTATGATTAGGGCATTTTCTTAACTTAATTTTTTTATAGAATATAGCTTCCAATGAGTTTCAGATATATTTATCATGAAACATCAAAATTATTATCATGACAAATTATTAAATAACTGATTTCCTTTAATCGAGAATTAAAAAGAAATGTTTTTAATAACTTTATCAAATATATTGACTTGGTGTATCAATATTTAAGTATTCAGGAAAATGAAAGAGAAATTTTAAAAATCTTAGTAGTACGGTTTTTGCAAATAATTACTTCCTATGATTTTTAAGTTAGATAATATATAAGTCAGCACCCAAAGTAGAGCTCGTCCTCTATTTCTGTCCTTTACACATATTTTCTTTAAAGAAACCTGATTGCAACATTATTTATTGCTTAAATACCTAAAATATCGTTCTGTATAAAACATCAAATTGCATTTAAAAAATGTTTCATGGATTGCCCCGTTTTTTAAAGAATCTTCTACCTGGTCTCGAGCTAAATCCAGTTGTTCAACTGGGTTCTCAGTGACTCATTGCTCGCTGTTCCTCACTGTATGCATATTTAGATGCTCTCAGCTAATAGATCTATCAAGAAGTTCCCTCCCAGTTATGTTGGGTAGCACGAGTAGAAAGTGGTATGTCATGGAATGTAAGGACTTATTAAACCAAGCGAATGGAATATCTATAGAACCCAACAGACCAAACTAAGGAAATTTTAATAGGAAGAGAGCGGGAGCAAGAAGAACCTTAAGAGTAAAAAAAAGGACACACCTAAACAAACAGATTGAGAGGATGGAAATTGAGAACAGAGAACCAGTCCAGAAAGTTTTACAAAGAGGTTAAACTACAGAGAAGAGGAACAAACATGAAAACAGTTGGTTTTGTAAAAAATAATGAAACGAAAGAATTACATACAGCGGAGCAAGACATCATCAAAAGATGGAAAGGATCGTTTGAAAATTTGCTTAATGCACCGAAGAAAATGAAGAAGTGGCGGAGCATCAAACATCGGAACTAAAAATCAATAGAATAACACTCGAAGAGGTCAAAGAAGCAATAAAAGCGCTGAAAAGTGGAAAAGATCCAGGAAGTGATGGCATTGAAGAGGAACTAATAAGAAAGGGTGGGCTTGAACTACATGCCAAAATACACTAAATTACAAAATCGATTTGGGAACAAGAGAAGATGCCGGCTGAGTGGAGCGGGAGCATGATTATCCCAGTGCATAAGAAAGGAGATAAAGAATCATGTAAAAATTATAGAGGTATTTCACTAATCAATGTTGCGTATAAAATATTATCCATTGTACTAGTGAAAAAAATAACAACATTCACAGAAAAAATACTGGGATACTATCAATGCGGCTTTAGACCTGGCAGATCAACCATTGATCAGATATTCACCATTAGACAGATACTCGAGAAATATTGGGAGTGTAATCAAGATGTGCACCAGATTTTCGCAGATTTTCAACAGGCCTATGATTCCATCCACCGGAAAGTGCTATGATCAGCAATGACCGAAATGGGTATCCCAAAGAAATTGAGATGTGCGTCAGCAACTCTTACGCACAAGTACGAGTAGAATGTCACAGCTCAGAAACATTAATTCCGGCTTAAGACAGAGAGACCCACTACCCCCCGTAATATTCAACCTAGCTTTAGAATATTCAATGCGAAAAGTTGAAGCAGACGTGATCCCAAGCATTTCGGCACGAGGATCGAAGATTGTTCTAGCATTCGCTGACGACGTCGATACCATAGCTCAATCAACGCGAGATGTATATGGAATTTTCTGTCGTTTTGAGGAAGCTGCACTGCAAGTGGGCCACAAGACTAAATATACGGAAATGTCAAAAAATGCCGGAAAGAGGGTCAGGCAGAACCTCTATATCAACGACCACAACTTTGAAGTTGTAAAGGAATTCAAGTACCTGGCAGCGATAATTTCCCAGGATAACCGTGTTGAGAAAGATGTGGCAGCTAGAATAGTCGCGACAAACAGGATCTTTTACTCCATTCAACACTTAATAAAATCTAAGCTTCTCTCCAGGAATACTAAGATTCGCATTTACAAAACCATAATCCGCCCTGTGGTGACATATGGAAGAGAGAAATGAATAAACTGCTGGTATGGGAACGTAAGATTCTACCATTACTTCATATAGTAAGTAATGATTCTACGCACCATTGACGGCCCTTGTAAGGATGCTGATACGAGACAATGAAGGCGTCAACATAATCATGGACTCCAACAACTGTTTGGGAAAGAGAGCCTTACTAGGCATATAAATGCTAATAGGCTTAGATGGGCAGGTCATGTAATTAGGAGCGATGATCAGCGTCTTGTAAGCACAGCTTTTTGGGAGAGACCGGTTGGCAGAAGACCAGTGGGAAATCGATGGAGGGACGCTGTAACGGCGGATCTTAGGAAGATGGGCATTAGACTGTGGAAAATAGAGGCACAAGACCGCCAAGGATGGAGGGCAATAGTGAATGAGGCCAAGACTCACGACGAGTTGTAGAGCCAAACAAGAAGAATAAGAAGAGAATGTTGGGGTTATTGCACACATCAGTCTAAGGCTATTAGCTCATATCGTAAATTCATGTTCTCCAATAAATCTGATGCCAACATTTATTCTCCAGTTATCTTGAACCGAATTTATCAGCTTGCTCAACTGTCTTCTCACTACAGACAGTTCCTCTCTGCAAATATCTACAAGCTGAATGCTGAGAAATCTTATAAATAGATTGAGGTTCTTTCAAAATCTTTGGATAGTTGCATCATCGAATCTCTATCCTGTAATGTTGGAGTTATCGCACAGATCTGTCTGAAACTTTCAGCTTTTAGCTCAACTCCTTTAAGCGGCAAACAACATCATTTTCTTGAAAAATCTATAAAGTTATATAATATATCATATACCTTTAAAGATCAGCTCTTGTTGACAAATTGATACTTTAAGCAATGCAAGTCACCTTAGATCATGCCCACGTTAACAATAAACGCTCACGCAAAATCCAATTATGCAGAAAATGAGCAAACAAAATTACACACGCTCATTAAATAATTAATTGAGCAAAATTATTAGCCAACATCCCAGAACCAGCCAATGCAGACGAGAGGGCTTTCATTACGACCGAGGCGATATTAATTACACCAAGTAGCCCATTATTCATCAAGGTACCAATTATTGAACAGGTACGGATTTAACTTATGCTTATATAGAATGATCATTGTTCAGATATTTTTGAGTTTGCATAAAAATAGAGTTAAATTTGGTTTTAAAAAATAGAACATTATATACAGTATTAAAGACTGGAATTCGAACAAATTAGTATAAACAGGAACGTGCTGCAAACAAAATTTGTCTTTTGCTTCAAATAATAAGTTCACATGCGGCATTTTTTATATATTTTTTATACATCAAGATATCTCGTGAGATGGAAACTAGACCAAAATAAAGGCTTTAGGATATCAGGTAATATTATACGAGCCAATAATTTTATGAATGCTAAGAATAACGTAAAACTCTGCGAGACCTGTATGATACCCATCATGACGTATTGGATAGAAATGAGAGCGGACCCACAAAAAACAAAAAAAAAGAATTAAAATCAGCAAGAATTAAGATATTGGGAACCATAACGGGTAAAGTACGAGGAGACCAAATAAGAAACACAACGATTCGAGAAATGTGTAGGGGAGAAGAACTAAAGAATTAAGAAAAAAAAGAAAAAGTTTTTGTATGAACACGTAAGTCGAATGGATCATGATGCTTTCCAATGAATCGGTGTAGTAAAATGTATAACTGGTCCAAATAAAGGAGAAAGATAAAAAAAAAATAGAGCTTTGTGCCTTTATTTAAAGAATATGTTGAAATTTCATAATTTTATCAAGTCTTATACGGTATAGCGTTTAAAATCGGTAGTCCTAGTTTTAAAATATGTCTAATGCCATCATAATGATCATCTGGACTTTACTACTAGTACAATATTTAGTCTAGTGTCATTCGTGGATTGTTATATCTCAAGTCATTTCTCTGTTTTTCTAAAATTCTTTGCTTCTCATTTTATCTTGTCGCGCTCATTTTTATTGGTTTATTTACTGGGAAATTATAAAGAAATACTTGTTTAGTGGCAAAATACTCAAATATATGTTGATATTCATTTACGAATCCGCTAAGACCGAAAAGAACATATTGTGTATCTCTTTTATCTGTAGCTTATTTACTGCTGACTTAGGAAGGGCATCACATTTAAAACGCTAACGAACACTGCGGTTATGAGGGAACCTCAGAAATTAATCACATAGAATTGTGTCAACATACATTGGTAAAATTATTTTATAAAAAAATGTTGATGGTTATCCATCACACTAGAATAAGATAATCGCAACCTTCAGACATGCCTTCTGATCAACGAAACTAAGGACAAACACAATCAAAGGATCAGGAATAAACTTTTGCAATCCTCACTGGCTCCAGGAATGTCTGGTTGGTAGCAAAGGCAGTAAGTAATAACTTTACAAAAACGTATCTCCCACCTTTGATAGACGAACGTGACATCAAGGCGACTACAGCCAAGGAGAAAGCAAACATGCTCGCCAAAATGTTTTCATCGCACTCTACCTTAGACGTCCTCCAAGGCAAGGGTCTCCCCGCCATATCGAACATCAACACTACCATGGCAGAAGTCAAGTTTCATCACTGTGATATTCGTAAAATCCTTAAAGAACTAGATACGCAAAAGGTATCAGGACCGGCGACTACAGCCATCGTGTTAAAGAACTGCGCCAACGAACAAACACCCGGTTTTTCCTCTGTCTTACCGAAAAGGGATTTACCCATCTTCTTGGCAAGTCGCTAGAGTGCAACCTGTTCCAAAAAAAAAATCAAGATAACCACGACCCCAAACTATCGCTCAATTGCCTTGCTTCCCAGAATCTCCAAAGTCATTAAACGTGTAGTCAATCAGCAACTACTCAAGTACCTCGAGAACAACAGAATAGTCTGCGATATATATTGGCCTATGTCACTCATATATTGAGTAGGGCAATTAAGAACTACGGGGAGTCTCAAGCGAATTCGTTGGATATTTCGAGAGCATTCGACAGAGTTTGACATGATGGATTGCTCAGCAAACTGCCGCCATTCGGACTCCCAGACTCTCTCTGCAGCTGGCTTGCCAGTTTCCCTAGGAACCGATCTTTGCACGTTGTAGTTGATGGACACATCCCAGACACATTCACCATTAACGCGGGCGTGCCTATGACAGTACTCTTGTTTCCCAATTTAGATCAGAAAAACCTTTACCAGCGACTGAGACTTATCACCTCAGACAGGAGCAGATTACAATAATTAATCAAGACCTGGAGAAAGTGCAAACTTGGGGCGACAGAAATTTCGTCCAGCTCAGTGCAGGAAAGACTCAATCAGCCACGTCTACCAAGAGGGTCAATACGGCGGGCCCTGACATCATTATGGCAAGTTCAACCATGCCTTCATCCTCGTCAATCGGCATATGTCCTGGCATGACCACGTTGCTAACAGCGCAAAGTCAGCCTCCCAGAAGCTCTTGCTCTACAAAGCGCAAGTAAGACCGTGCTTAGAATAAAGCTGCTGGATTCTATTCAGAAGAGAGCTGTGCGGCTGTATCGGCGACCCGGAATTGATCTGGGTAGTCTGGAACACCGCAGACATGTGGCCGAGATGTTCCTGTTTTACAGATACTATCACAGCAGATTATCCCAGGATTTGGCCCGCCTCATCCCGCCCCTGGCAACGCATGTCAGCCAGTAACGACAGATGGCAAGAGCGCACCGGTTCGTCATACAACTAGAAACATCTAGAACGTCGCATTACAAGAACTCCTTTGTCTGGCGCCCTGCATCACTGTGGAACTCACTCCCAGGACATCTCATCATCATCATCATTAATTAGCCTAGTTGTGTGCACTGCTGGACGCAGGCCTCCCGTAAAGTATTCCACTCATGCCTATCCTGCGCTGCCTGAATCCAGTTAGTTCGAATGCGCTTTATGTCATCGGGTCACCTAGTTGGGAGTCTACCTCTATTTCTATATGCCACCTGCCGGGGTATCCATTCAAGAATCTTATTTATCCATCTCTCGTCTATTGTTCTGGTGATATGTCATGTCCAATTCCATTTTAGAGTTGCTATTCTTTCAACCGCATCTGATACACCAGTCCTTTGCCTTAGTACCTCGTTTGGAATCCTATCTCTAAGTGATGTCCAACATTGATCTTTCCATAGCACCCTGAGCAGTTCGTAGTTGATTTATAGATTCCTTGGTCAGTGTTAGTGTCTCAGCTTCATAAGCCACAACAGGTAAGACGTATTGGTTAAAAACCTTGCGCTTTAGGCAGATTCCCCAAGTCTCCCAAATGCTGCCCACGTCAACCGTAATCTTCTGGGAATCTCGCATGTCTGGTTATCCCGACCCAGTCGAATTTCGTGACCTACATATTTATAGTGGGTTAACTGTTCAATTTGTGTATCGCCTACCGAAATAGATCCACTCGCTACAAAGTTGGTCATAAATTGGGTTTTAGCAATATTGATTTTAAGCCCAACTCTTCCGGATGCCTGATGGAGTGTATCTAACATCTTGGTAGCTTTGTTTATGCAGTCCGAACTCAGGACGATGTCGTCAGCAAATCTCAGATGGTTAAGATATTCTCCATTTACATTAAATCCCATATTGTCCCACTTTATCTGTTTGCCCATATATTCAAGCAGCGTCGTGAATAACGTCGTTGAAATGGTATCGCCCTGTCGTACCCCACGCTGTATTTTGAATTTATTGGTGTCGTCGTGCAATCTAAGAAAGGCCGTGGCTGTCTCGTAAATGCTTTTTATTAATTTGATATAACCATGATCAACTCTACAATCCGCTAGAGCTTGTAGCATTTTATGGGGGTCTATAGTATCGAAGGCCTTTTCATAGTCTACGAAGACCAACACTAGTGGCTTGTTGTATTTCACACAGGTGGTCGTTCGTTCCATAGCCTGATCGGAACCCTGCTTGCTCAAAAGACTGGTAATCATCCAATTTACGCATTAGCCGTTTAGCGATTATTTTCACGAATAGCTTGTACATGTGGGACCACAGGCTAATTGGTCGGTAGTTCTTTAGATCAGCAATATTGCCCTTTTTATGTAGAATGACGATAACAGCATTGAGCAGGAGTTGTGCCTTTTAACAGACATCCGTTAAATAGTTTCTGTATTACTCGTATCAGTTTCGTACCTCCCACCTTGATCGATTCAATTGCTATAGCGTCATCTCCTGGATATTTGTTGTCTTTTATTTCTGAGAGGGCTGATGTGATTTCTTCAAATTCTATATCGGGGATATCTTCTGATCCTACATTTTGGACTTTTGGTAGGTTGTCTTGGTCGGGTAAGTTTGAGTTACTCTTGTAGAGTTCTGAATAAAAGTCCTCTGCAATGTTTAGGATATCGTCCCTGCCTGTTTTAGTTATGCCCAGTCTATTCGTCAGGTTGCAGATGTTTGTTTTTATATAGCTAGCCTTCTTTGCAGTACCTTTAAGCTCTTGTTTACGTCTATCACCCTAGATATATGTTCGGTGTTATATTTTTAATGTGTTTCCCGATGGCCTTGGAAATGCTTTGTTTTGTTGTCTTATAGTAACAGAGTTTGTTGCGCGTCCATCCAACAGGTCTCTTCTTCTTTTCATAAATCTTTTTGTATTTTTGCTCAACTTCCCGTCATCATTATCATTTACATCCTCGTTCTTACATTCCCTTTCGGCTTCCTGAATCGCATCCCTTATTTTATCATTCAAGTCGTCTATGTCTAGCTCTTCTACTGTAAGGTCTTCTAGGCCCTGTAGTTTTAATGTTAGTGACTCTTGGTATGCCGTCGTATCGTTAACAGATCTCTGTGACTTTCTCTGAGTTTTCTTTATCATGTCAGCTCTTCCTGTTTGTGTTTATTATGAGTTTTGCTCTTATTAATTGATGGTCGCTGCCCACTGAACTAAGTTTTTCCTTCCAGTGATAACGAAGTCGATCTGGTTCCGTGTGACAGCATCGGGACTCGCCCATTACAATCACAACCTACAACTGTTCAAGAACCGTGTCAACCAATATCTGCGCACACACACCACTCGTCGAGCGCCATAGGATCTTCCTTTAGTGTATGTGCCACTAGCATAAAAAAAATAAAAAAAGGGACTGGTTTCTCAAAAAGAGAAA
>MU187016.1:80718-112417 GCA_016904865.1 Pissodes strobi
TTATGGTAATACCAAACCGCCTCGATCACTCAAAAATAATTACGTTTTAAAACGGATATGAAACTTTCTTTGTTGCCTTAAAATTTCTTCCAAAGCGCCGCCGTTTCTTTCTAAAACATTCGCTATGTTATTGTGAATATTTTTAATTCTGGTTTTATGGCTAATGCCCAGTTTCTCAAAGTATGGATAACTTTATTCTTCAAATATTTCCTATGACAACGATTGTTAATACAATTATTGTAACCATAGTAATTATAGGCGTCATATCTTTATACAAATGGTACTTCAGAAACCGGGCATTAATAGTGATCTTACTCGAGTTGATCCCCCTGATTGATGCCTGTTTGGTACCATATCGGAGCGTACTATTACAAAAATGTACCTTTAACTTTTCCGTTTGGTATCAGATACTATATCCACTTGGCTCAAATTTCCTTTTCCTACCAAGGACATTGTAGCCCTTGAGATAGTCAAGGGCTAAGATCTCACAGCCCAGAGGTATAAGAAATGCTTAATATAAATGATACTTTATTAATTTGTCGTACCAATATTTAGATCTAAATTATTTTTTTCTGCAAATGTTCTTAACATTATCTTTCGAGGATTCTTTGTATTTGTTAATTTCTTATAGATTGATTCGAATATTTGTGTTAGATTTGATTTACTTTTATCGATTTTTGATGTTTTGGGTTTATTTAATGCGAGAGACCTAAAAATTAATGTGAATTATCTTACTTTGCAAAGCTGGTCTGTTATAGCGATATAACCGCGTAATATTTTTACTTCTTGATTTATATTCAATTAATGTCCTGTTCAGTTCAGCACTACAAGCAGTACTTCACTAAGCATGTCAAGGTATGGCTCTAAATTAAAGAGCCTCAGTTTATATTATCTGCATCAACACATGTGAAATATCTTATCCTTATCATTAGCATTAATGATTAGTAAGACTAAAAACCGAATGGCCTTACGCAATATGTTGTATCGAACACATGCAGTTAAACATAACCCATCATCGTTATAAAAAATAACTGTTTGAAATAAACGCAATCCCGTATCGTGAGAACCGTTTTTTTTACGACACTGCCGGTGATTGGATCTAACATAAAACAAATAAACTTGCAAGTGCTTAATGGCGGCGAAACAACTGTAAAAGCGAACCCTAAAAACTAAATTAATGTTTGTCCTACGAATGTCACGGACAAATTGATTTAACATCAGATGCTTTGATAAAAAACTGGAGGTCCAGTGAATGGTGGTAAGTTTCATTATGGCTTTTTTTTTCACACAGAAATTTACTGCCGATATTCGATCTTAAAGGTTGACATAAACCGGCAGTTTGGGTGGCAAAACTAAGAAACATTGTGCTTTATAGAAATTATCGAAATGCAACCTTTGCTCTATGTCTACAGCTGCCAATTATCATTATTTGTTGTTTATAGATCCGAAAAAATAAAACGAGAGACATATTTATCGCCATATTGTGTCGGTATACGCAGATCTAAGAAATATTCACTTACCGAGTATCCCGTCAATCGAATGATTCTTTCTTTCAGGATCATCTTTCCTACCACCTCTTAATAATCTACTAATTGAACTAACTGATGGTGCAGAATTTTTATCACAGATACCTTCCTGCAAGAGAAAAAAAAATGAATGTAAAAGTGAAAAATGAGTTACTTAAATTTTAGCCCTAATAAGCAACCAACTCACTTTGATCAATCTATCTCTAATCTCCCAAGAGAAAATCCCAGGTTGTTCCTTCTTCAACTGTTCAATCCTGGTTTCAACTTCCGCAGTAGCTACTCTAGGCTTGGAGCCTCCGATAACTCCAGGCCTAACACTGCCGGTTTCTTGGTATCTATTTAAGATTTTCGATACGCAGCCATGTGAAACCCGTAGCTGTCTGGAGATAACGCATGGCCTTACTCCCGCACTAGCCATTTCTACGATTTTGAGACGGATATGGTTGGGCAGAGGTCTGCCATTGATGAAGACACCTCCTAGTTGGTTGACCCTACCTTGGCCTGAAATAAAAAGAAAACATTATTATTTACTTTACTTGCCGATGGTATTAAAATTTAATCGAAGGAGAGCGACTAGAACGAGATTCTGGGCACCTTGTGAGAGTGAGACAGCGGTGAGCCGTGAATTGTTTGCTGATTAACGTCCGCAAGACAAATTTGATTACGTTTAAATGTCAGTTACATAATAGAGAGTTGGAAGAAATATTTTGGATAATGAAACAGCAGTTGTCTACATATTCACATCGTTCCAGGATGGGTGATCCAAGAGAGCAAACGGGCCAAACATTTTCGAATTAAAAAATTGTATTTTGAACAGATGGTCATTTGGTAATTCTGTTATCCGGAATAATATGAAAAGGGGCAGGTTTTAATACGTACTCAAGTGCGTGCATTTTTCAGACAACGAAGGTCCAGCAGCAGGAAAAGATTGACTTTTTAAAATAACTAAAACAGAGTTTTATTGACAATACCGAAACATAATTTTGGCACTTAGGAGACGATTAAAACTATTTAATCGGTTCATTTGTTTTAATCATCTCCTGAGGCTGCTAACATGGTGAGCGATGCGCGCGTCGATTGCAAAAATTCAGTTTCGGTATTGTGAATAAAACTCTGTTTCTGCATTGCGGAAGGTTCCAAACCCCAACACAGTTTTAAAAATTAAAATGATTATATGCTTCACCTTTATAAGCACGCAACTGAAATGAAACTGTAGCGGTATCTACCGGAAGGTATACAGCGGTAATCAGCTGATTAACGTCGTTACGTTCCGGTAAATGGTAATTATCGAACCGCACGGTGCGGGTCGTGAACATATACAAGAAAATGGTATACAGGGTGTCCAGATATTCGACCGACAACGCTTGACAGATGAGAGCCCTTGCAAATTGATGAAAAATTATATAGGAACATATACCCCTTAGGTGTCGAATTTTCGAGATACATGGTGTTAAATTCCAAAAATAAATACGATTTTTTTGCAATAATTCGCAAACTGAAAAAAAAGATTTGTTTCAATATTGGTAAGTGACCTCCTATTTAAAGGCCTCAAATTTTGACCACTAACACGCTTTTGACTCTTTATCCTGTGGCGTGCTACAGGGGGAGGCGTTATTTTAACTTCCTGTAATTCTTACGCCACTGGGTTAATGACGATTATTTGCTATGTTTTTAATTCCTTGTTTATGTTCTTCAAAAAGACATAAGGTTTAACTATGCTATAAACAACAGCTTTCGAGCTATTTTTCTTCCAGTAAAAGGTTGTCCGGGTTTTTATTAATTATTACCTCTGCGTATTTTCTAACAAGCGTATTTATGGCGTATTTGCTGTTAAGTTGACACTGACAATATTTGTGTATGTAACATTACCTGTCATAAGTGAAATCTTTAGTTGAAGCTCTAACAAGATTTTACATTAATTTTTCTGTCATTAAATAATGAATTATTCTTTCGACGAATTGACTGGCATGCTATTAGCATACGGAGAAGCTGGAAAAAAATGGTAGAATGGCAGTACGTTCGTACGAACAAAAGTTCCCGAATCGGAGAATACCTCATTATTCAACGTTTAAGAGTGTGGAAAAGAGGCTTCGTGAAACGGGTAACTTACTCATTAAAAGGAATAATGCCGGCAGGCCAAGAACAACCAGAACTGTTCGACTTGAAGAGGAAATAGTAAATAATATTTTTGAGAAACATTCTTTAAGTACTGGGACAATAGGCCGGGCATTGAACGTGGGCAGTTCTACTGTGGAAGAAGTTTTGCAGGAACAACTGCTACATCCTTATAAATGCACCCGAGTACAGGCATTAGAACCCAGAGACTATCCCGTGGGAGTGGATTTTGGAAATTGGTTTAGACAAATGTGTCGTGAAGGTGAAAATTTTCCCAAATATGTTATATACACAGACGAGGCGAAACTTACGAGGGAAGGAATTTTTAATGCACGCAATTCTCACGTATGGAATGTTAAAATCCACACGAAATTCGTGAGCGTGGGTTTCAATCAAAATTTTTGTTCAATGTGTGGGCGGGTATCGTTGGAGATGTATTAATTAGTTGGTCCATATATTCTGCCTAATAAACTTAATGGAGCTACTTCCAGACAGTTTCTTCTTGAAGTCTTTTCTGAGCTTTTGGAAAATGTGCCGATGGCCATTAGGCAGAGTATGTGGCTTCAACATGACGGCACGTCTGTTCATTTTCATAGACGCGTCAGAGACTACCTAGCTGAACTTACAGTTTGGAGAAAAACGATCGGGCGGGGTGGACCTCACTTGTGGCCACCTCGATTACCTGATTTAAACCCGATTGATTTTTTCTTGTGGGAGTACATGAAATCCTTGGTGTACGAAACAATAATTGTTGAGACTGAGGAAGACCTGATGGCAAGAATTCAGGGTGCTGCCGAAATAATTCAGACTAGTTTTTTGCTCCCTCCAAAAACACGTTTTGAAATGAGAAAACGTTGCAGATTATGCCAGCAAGTTAACGGCCGACATCTTGAACAAGTATGTAAAATGTTTGTTGTTTAATACTTTTAACTTTGGTGGTGTTAATTAAATTTTCTCTCCTTGTGTCTTATTCGATTTTGTATTTTTCCATTTTGTAATTATTGACTAACACATTTTGAAGCATATGGAAGTGAGTAACTTATTATTTACTAAGTTATTCAGACAAAACAAAGATGTCTGTAATAATCCAATTTTCAAAATGATTAAGAAAGGCCTGTACAAGCCTTTATTTGAGATCAAATAACGCAAAAATTGCTGTTTCTAGCATAGTTGAACACTTATGATAGGTAATGTTACATACACAAGTATTGTCAGAGAGAAAACAACTGAAAGGAGAGGCGACAATAAGCGTCGGCACCCGATTTTGGTGACCTTGACGCTGCTCCGTTGACAAAAATACCACTAAGTATCGGGAGAAAAATATTTTAAGCTAATGACAATGACATCTGATCACCTGAAATCGGCTGATGATGTTTTGATTTTGACAATTATACCCTTTGGGCTTGGACATGCGCATACCAAATCGATTGACAAGCTGTCGCCTCTCCTTTTGGTTATTTTCTCTCTGGTATTGTCATTGTCAACTTAACAGCAAATACGCCTTAAATACGCTTGTTAGAAAATATAGATGGTAGGTAATCATTAATAAAAGCCGGTACAAGCTTTTACTGGAGGAAAATAACTCAAAAACTGTATTATGTTGTTTCTGAAGAACAATAAACCAAGAATTAAAAACATAGCAAACAATCGTCATTAACCCAGTGGCGTAACAATTACAGGGAGTTAAAATACCGCCCCCCCCTGTAGCACGCCACTGGATGAAGAGTCAAAGGCGTGTTAGTGGTCAAAATTTGAGGCCTTTAAAGAGGAGGTCGCTTACCAATTTTCAGTTTGCGAATTATTGCAAAAAAACGTATTTATTTTTGGACTTCAACACCATATATAATTTTTCATCAATTTGCAAGGGCTATCATCTGTCAAGCGTTGTCGGTCGAATATCCGGACACCCTGTATATGGTCGCGAATAACCAAAAAAAAAATGATTGTAATGTAGAATACCTAATAACGTCAAGCTATCGCAATCTTAGCTACTTTTTAAAATTAGATAGTAGTGACTCGGAAACTGAAAGCATTATAAAAAAGTTTCAGTTTCTATTCAGGAAACATATAAGAAGATAAAATATAAGTGTGTCCATTGAAAAATATATTAAAAATGTAGCTTTTCGCTATGATGTTAAAGGCATTTCAAATATTTCTTTCTAAAAAAGAGTTTCAAAAGTATATAAGTAACAAAGAGACTCGCATGCTAAATTTGTAGATTATGACAATATAAGGGGTAAACAAACCGACATGTATCGACACAAATAGCAGATCCATAAAGATGGAGCGCGGTACATGTATCGGTAGATTCAATTGAATTACAGAACGAGGTTGGTTAATGGAACACAAATTAACGAACGCTCAGATACATACCGGTAGGTACCGCTCCAATTATCGTAAATTCCCATTAAGTTTCCGAATTTTTTTTTTTATTAAGATATTGTCACGAATAGCTTAGAGGGTAGCGTGTTTCTTCAAGAATAACTTCTCAGAGAAGAGCCGCGTCGCGATTAGTACAATGACGGGGTCTCAATGCTTCCTTTAATCTACCACTGGATGTTCTACTCGTGAGGACACGCCTTGTTTAGCGTGTCGGGGGGTAACTGAGGTAGACCGGGGTAAGAAGAGATGATAAAATAAGCACGTTTAGTTTAGCAATAGCAATGTATTAGCGATAAAACTTTAACAATGATTATTGGTCAGAAAAAATTAGATTCTATTATACCCGATTACTACGGTGCGCATGTTTTCTCGATTTGAGGTACTGTTTATAGGTCTTTGTTTACTGTCTTATAATTTATAGTTTTTCTTAAGAGTTGGGTTTTATTTAAGAGCACTAAAAGATTTCACTAAACTTTTTAACTGACTATTTAGACACTTGTCTTTCTCAACACTGACCAACTTCTTGTCAGGACTTTACTATGGAGGTTGTGAGACCCCTGGTCCTAGCAATCGTCAAATGGCTAACCGGTACCAGGTTTGGAAGGAATGGACTAGAACCTAAAGCAGCCGTATGGCTAACTTTAAGAGCGGATAGAACCCAGAAGGCAGTAGTCAAATGGCTAACCTTAGAAGCTGGAGGTGAGACTAAAGTCTGCCGAGCTGAGGGTTCGGTAGCGTACAAGCATAAGGTTCAAAATCGCTCCGGTTGATTGCTCGCGTTGTTTATAGTTTGCTTTTAATGTTTATATAACAATCTCCAAGTTCAAGTTCAAACCTACGACAGGGTGATATTTCTTTAGTAGCTTATGCATTTTAGTAGATTACAATATTTTCTTATTTGGTTTTATAATACTTTTATTAATTTTCCAAATAATCTCTTGCTTTTGTTTTTTTTTATTTTTGTTTTCTTATTTTGTTTTATAATACTTTTATTACCTTTCCGAACATTTTTTTATGTGTTTTTTAAATTTGTTCCCATATTTTCACAAATGTTTGTTTTTGTGTGAAAAAGGATTTTTTTGTTCCCACTTTTGCCAACCCCGACCTCGTAGTTGAACTCCTTCGCCTTTTTATCGCCGAAAGCTGCGTTTCTCTAACCTTTTGTATTCTTTTTAATTACTTTTTCCGTACTTCGTTTTATAATACTTTTATTAACTGTCAGAATATTTTTTTAGGTTCTTTTTTCAATTCTTCGAAATTTTTTGTGAATCCAAGAAGGTGGGAGAGGGGGGGGGGTATAATTCCCAGCCCCGCATCGATGACACCCGTGACCAGGGGCCATCGCTTGTCAAATTTTCGATCCGAGGCTCCGTTGCAGAGATATCGACAAGAAATGTATTTTTCCCAAAATCCCCCTTAAATTAGGGCCCCGCCCCGTTTCCCTCATATGGGCAAAGGTAGCCCCCCATGAGGCGCACCTACCATACAAATTTCGAACTCGTAGCTCTTCCCGTTCTCACGAAATTAATTATTTTACTTTTTTCTTCTCCCCCCTCTCCTGGCCGAACGGGAAGGGGCAAGGAGTCCAATTTTCGTCCAGGATCCTCATTTTATCCAGGCTACATATCCTGAAAATGTCAACCCTCTAGCTATACCGGAACATGCTTAATTAAACGGGCGTTTCACTTTGATAAGCGTTTCACTTTAATAAGCATTTTTTCTGACTTTACCCTCGCTAAAGAAGTTTTACTTCAAAAACATTTCGGACCACATCCACCTTCAGTTTCAATCAGCACTTATTCCTGGAGAAAGTGTCGTTATAGATGAAACTGTGGTGCCCTAGCTAGGAAAAATAACACACGTATTAGATCTGCACTCCACGCAGAGTACTTATTTATGCCGTGCTTCAGAAGGATTTACTTACGCCTTCAAAACTTATGCCCGCAAAAATGAAACAGCTGATACTACCACAGGACATTTACATCCTATTTGTATGAATTTAATGTGGAGGCTGATGCAGGAAGGTAGCATATTGTATATTAATAATTTTTACATAAGTGTGTGGCTCTGTTAAGATCTTCTGAATCGTAAAACCAATATCTGGGGAACCATGAGAACTAATAAGAAGGGCAGTTTGAAGGCAATCGGTAATAAGAAACTCAAGAAAGGAGAAATTTATGGTGAAATAGTGTTAGGGTTATTAAGTGGGTTGATAAGAGACAAGCCTTTATGATAAGTAGTGTAACGGAGCATAAAAATGCCCTAGTTCCAAGAAAGACCGTTAAGTGGTAAGTATTTTTCCAGCAAGCTTTGGTAACGAGTGTTATAAACACTTGGTGCATATACAACAACTGTGGAAATGCCATAAAATTGGATATACTATAGGTGAGAGAAAAAAAAATATCGATGTATTGTTGACTGCTGTTAGTGAACTAGATATAAACCCTATCAACAGTGACGGTAATATGCAGCGGCAACAAGAAACCAAAAACGACAATTCCTCTGGCCAGACACAAATTTTTAAAGTTCGAGGGTCCTACAAAGACTAGCAGAAAGTGATGTTTTTTTGCGCTATAAAAAATGGGAAAATGAGAATGAAAGCAAAACGCGTAGAAGAATATAAATAGTCTGGTGCAAATATTGAGCGTTTACCATGGACGTCGCACGAGAGTTGCAAGTAATGAATGGATGTGTACTACGGCTGGTACACATCGTCGTAAATGTGCTAAGCTAACATGAAAATGAAAAGAGCATTTTATTTATTTTAAGGTTGAATAAATAGCAGAATGGCTTGCCATTTGATAAAGACATATGAACGCAATATGTCTTAGCATTTTGCTACTTTAGCAGTAAGGCTCTTATTTTTTAAATATAATACATATTCATTTAGGTGTTCACATTTCTATTTAGAAAAGTAAAGTAATTCATTTCAATAAAGGGTGGGTTTATGCATTTAAAGTTTCCAATTATTTTAAATATAGCAATAAGTACCACTTTATGTATTTCTACGATGGGAGGGGTGGGGGCTACGTTGGTGTTTATGAAGCTTTTTTAACCCCCTGTCCCCCATTAAAAAAAGCTGAAAGATATAGGCCAGAAAATGCATAAAATATTAAGGTCTTTCTAAATAAATTAACTAAATAAATACAATATTAATTAGTACACTCAACTAGACACACAAATAAAGACATTCAAGTAAATGCGCAACAAAACTTTACTACAAAAAAAGTGCGCATTGTAATTATTTTCATATGTATTTTTCCATGCATCTCAATTGGAAATTACACTTTAGACTGAGCTTTATTTATAAGCTCGGCCGAATATACATGAACTGTGCCCTCGTAGTCCTTCGTCTCTTCAGTCTCCAGCTATACAAAAAATTGGTACAAATTCTTTTGTATAGTTTTTTAATCTTTCTTTCCTCTGCAGCGCTAAACTTTTTACTCCTCTCTGAGTAAATTTCTAAATCCTTCCTTCAATAAGCCCCCTACCTAAAACAACGATCCAACACCGGCCTTGAATTTAAAAAAATTGGATTTTTCTTCAGATCTTTAAACCATCTGGAGCGGGTGCAGCGGGTAGCAGTATCATTATTAAGACACTAACCAACTCAACTAGAAACCGATCTTAATTTTATAACAGCAGTGACCCTTCGAAAAATAGGTACCTATAATATCTTAACTAAACTTACATTTTATAGAAATACATTTTAATTATGACATTAACATTACAAAACCCATAATGGCTTGCTTTGCGGCAAAACTGATGCGCTTAACAGTTGTCTGTATCTTAAAAGTAGCAAACAACCAGGCCTACGAACACCCACTAATTAAAACATGCAAAACTATAAGTTTATGTTAATTCCCATAAAGAATATTCATGGTTTTATGCCTCTTTACGACTGCGTTTCTTGCAGCGAAGTTAGTCTTGTTAATCAGAAAATGTTCATGGATCGACTGCGAACAAGAAATTATTATGGTTGGTAAACGAGAAAGCTGGAAAAACTATTTAAACAATGACATATTGTCTAGACGTGGAAATATAAAGTAAATTAGCAGAAGATAAATATATTCAATTTTATGGTAGGGTTTGCTATGCATTCATGATGATATGGTTTTAGCGATGTTCATCTTGTGATAACTTTGGATTACAAATACTAACTAGTTGGATTACAAAAAAAAAACAGAAATGTCTATATTTTAAGGAGCACTAACAGTAACTAATTATTATCTTAAAATGGCTCCAAGAATGACAGTTTACCTACTATTTAATAGAGAGTATGAATATTGGCATCACCAATGCAGAACTAGCTTAAGTGGATCTCAAAACACTACCAGAATTCTGAATTATCTATGTTCATTGATCTAATTATTTCTGGCAATTTTGCATCGCTGAACTAAAGTTTTCAAATCCAAAATCGCAATTTACAATTTCCAGCTTCTATTTCTGATAATTGTTGCCTCATATTTCTAAAAGTATAAATTGCTACAAGGACAGCTTATTTTGCCTCGATTTTAATTTGTGTTACAGAAAAGCTTATTAGGTCAAAATCCGCCAAACAATTCCAACAAAAGCCCTTAAAATGAACCTGTCTAAAAGAGCGGCCCATCTGGTCTGAATATGAATGGTGAAGAGGATTGCCGAGATTCTAGAGTTAGAGTGTAATTTTTCAATTAAAAAATTAAATTGCTGTTAAATTTTCGGAAATGCAAAGTAAAGCGAAAAAGAAATATAGTTATTTGCATGCTACTACTTCATTATTTTAGTATTTTTATTAAATTGGTTTTCAAATAATTTCACTTTTATTTACTTTCAAGGTTTCCCATTTTAATATGCTTATTTATTTCTGCTCTAAATTAACTTCCTCACCCCTTTTTTCAATTTTTTTTTGGAACCTTCTCACTTGGAATTACAAAAGCAAGATACAAAATACAAAAATATATTATCTCGAAATTCTTATTATAAATTTTCCCATAATATATTGGGGACATTATTTAATGCTAACCAGCCTGGTTCTAGAAATTATTCCTCGTTGGTCGAACCACACTGACCGACCCCAAAAAGCTCAAAATCAAGTGTGCAACGTTCCCTGATGAAAACAGACATTAGCGAGATCAAAGTCGCCGCGTCCAGGCCGACTTTTCATTTCGTTAAATGTCCTCACGCCCACCTCTCACTTCGTTTCTTCTTCTTCTTCTATTCTTCTGCCGGTGTTCAGATGTTTTGGTGTCGGCCGAAGCACACTTGGAATGCCTGAATTTATGTTATTTATACGTGACGTTATGACTGCTAGGGACAATGTGACCTATTATAGTGTTCTCAGATGTGCTTTGTTGAAATATAAGCTGGTCTGGTTGATTTTTTGTGGTGCAAAACTAATTAAGAATCGTGAAGCGGATTTATTTGTGCTGCACAATTTGACGAAATATATATTAATATTTCGTATAGATGATCCAAATCAGTGTTAATAACGAGCCAGAATATTCTCTATAATATGATTTCCATCATTAATTTGAAGGGTTCTTGAAAGAAACATCAAACAAGTCGCAATAACTTGATGATTACTATGAAATTGCCAATCAGCATATGGAACATATTTTACTGGAACGGAACATATTTTACTGGAGCTTAAAATTATTGTGAAGCAGGTCCCTGAATTTATCCTTACTAAGATTAATAAAAAAAGTAAGCTCATTCCCTATATAAATACACTGAAGGGTAAAACGACTGAGGAAAAGTTGACCCTTATTTTGACCAGGCCCTTTTACACTTTGAACCACAATCTCTTCACTCTCCCTTATAGTGTGATTTACTGTCAACACAGAGTTTTGTGTAATTTTTACACCTGGGTAGGTTATACAGGCCAAATCATTACAAGGAGTGAAGTTCTTTCACCCAAGTTGAATGGTTTTCTTGCGCGAATTGCGCGATATTTCTTGAATTAAGAAGATGAGTATAAATAAGTGCGGTCAGCTGTCTACATTTTGTCTTTATTAGATTCTACCTTCAACGGTTCTGAAGATACAGCGTTTTTCAAATAATTAATTTTTTTTGCCAAAAATCCACTTTTTTGACTTAGCTCGACTTAAGTGTGACTAAGAATAAACGGCATCTCTCTCTCTCTCTCTATGTAGCTCTTACAACCCAGGATGGGTCTTGGCTGATCTGCTGCTATGTTGTCTCTCCACCGTAGTCGTGGTCTTCCTAATGGTCTTCTACCGGTCGGGGCCTGCTCCCACACTAATTTGACAACTCTTCCATTTTCCTGTGTTTTGACATGGCCGGCCCATCTCAGTCTTTCCGCTTTAATTATTTTTGCAATGTCCGGTTGATCGTATAGTTCTTCAATTTCCCTGTTTTTTCTACTACGATACTGTTGTGTAGTTTCATCCCTTGTAGGTCCGTATACACTGAATCCGGATGGTTTTTCGAATGACAATTATTCGAACGACAGTTCTCCGAACGACATTTCTTCGAATGGACAGTTCTTCGAAAAGACAATTCTTCAAATCGACAATTTTTCGAATGTGTAATTCTTCGAATGGACCATTTTTCGAATCTTTAATTTAGTTTGGGTTAGTTCCTTTCACCGTTTTAACAAAATTTCTGCAACATCTCGGTGGTGTAGAAGGTAGCGTTCTTGCCTGTCATTACGGCGCTGCTGGTTCTATTCCCGTCGGCCGCGACAGATGTTTTTCTATTGTTTTTTTATTAATTTACCTTTTTTTCCTAATTTTGGGTTAGCTTAGGGTTAGTGTTGGTTAGCACTTGGTTAGTTCTTGTTGATGGAGCCCTCGTAGCGAGCGAAGCGAGCGAAGGGCCATGCCAAGCCCTACTAATAACTATTGACATTTATATCATAGACGCCTATACGTCTGTCATGAATGATATGAATATGTCACAAGAGAAAATACCTACGATAAAGATCGTACATTTTAATCCATCGAGCCGCATTATTATCAATGTTTTCAGCGAGTCGGAAAGTAGGAAACCACATCCGGCGGAGGAGCTATTGCACAGTCTCAATCCCTTTCACCTTTGTACCGGGGTGTATCGCGCGCACTCTTTTTGAACGTTTTATTAGTTGCTTTTTTAAAATTATCTTTATGTTTTCTATAATTTAATATTTTCGAAAAACGGTCTTTTCGAATATTTATCTTTTCGAAAAACTATCATTTTGAATAATTATCCATTCGAATAATTGTCCAATCGAAAAACTGTCCTTCAAAGAACTGTCTTTCGGAAAATTGTCATTCGAGAAACAGTCCTAGATTCGTATATACTCCGTAGGATTTTTCTCTCTGCAATCCTCAATCTGTTCTCGTTCTGTTTCGTCATGGTCCAGGTGTCACAGGCGTACGTCATAATCGGTCTTATAATGGAGTGGTATATTCTTATTTTAGTCGTCCGAGATACATTTTTGGATTTTATTATTTTCTGTAACCCAAAACAACAGCGATTGGCACTTTGTATTCTGATGTAAATTTCCTTGGTCATGTTATTGTCTGACGTGATAGTGGCACCCAAATATTTAAATTCATGGACTCTTTCGAAGTTGTATTGGTCCATCGTCACATTTTGTCCTATTCGATCCCTACGTTCCGTTCTTGATGTGGTCATTCTCATTTATTTTTAGGCCTACGTTTTTCGCTGCGGATTCTATTTTTAGAAATTCTTCTTTAACGTTCACAGTTGTGTTGCCAATGATGTCTAAGTCATCCGCAAAGTCCAATATGAGGCGAGCGCGCCGATTTCTGAAAAGAAGAGTCTCCGTTTTTGCCTCCCTCACTAACTTCTCTAAGGCTATATTAAAAAGGAGTGGGGAGATGGCGTCTCCCTGTTTTAGGCCATTATTTATAGTAAAGAAGGTTGAAAGCTTCCCTCCGATCCGTATTGCACTTGCGGAGCCTTCCATGCTGATCTTTGTTAAACTGACAAGTTTATTCGGGATTCCTAGTTCTATCATAGCATTCCACAGCTACACTCTCAAGACGTTGTCATACGCTTATTTAAAGTCGAAAAAGAGTTGATATTCCCAGCTCTTCTCCATCAACTGACGGATTGTAAAGATCTGATCTACGGTTGATCGGTTTTCTTCTGAACCCACATAGGTAGTCACCTAGCTGATGCTCTACACAGGGAGTTAATCTTTTGAGTAGTACTATCCAGTATTTATCAATGATATTCCCCGATAGTTAAGGCATTGTAGTTCGCCCTTTTTGTGTAGTGGCACGATGACACTCTCTTTCCAACTACTTGTTATTTTTCTTCCTTCCAAATTTGGAGTATGAGGGTGTGGAAGTGTTTGAGAAAAGTTTCTCCTCACCCGGAGCTTTGTTTTTTTTTTCAACCTGCTGATCGCCTTCGTTACCTCCTCGAGAATTGGCTCTTCGACCAGTGGAGCTGCGGTATAGTAGGTGACCGTATCTGTTTCTTGGTCCTGCTGTGCGTTTAGTAATTAATAAGTCGAATCGAAGTAACTTCTCCACACCTCCATCACCTCGCTATTATTTGTCACTAGTCTTCCGTTATCTGTTTTAAGAAACATGTCAGTTCTCGGTCTGAAACCTCCTTTAATGCTTCTTGAAAAAATTTTCTAATTTGGTTATTTGTTCTACTTGCTTCCAGGTCCTCTAGCATTTTTTGTTCGTGTGTTCTTTTCTTCACTCTAAATGTTGTCCGTGCTGTTGCACTTGTTTGTCTGTATTTCTCCATATTGTGTTCGTTTGGGTTTTGCAGCATTTCCAGTCGGGCCTTGTTTCTTGCCCTTATCCTCTCTTCACATTCCTTGTCGAAACAAGAGTTCCTCCTTCGAGTCTTTTTCTTTCCCACTGTCGTTTGCGTACTTGCCGTTACTGACCTCTTAATGTTCTCCCATGTTTTCTCTACATTCTCCTGTCTGGATTTTGACTCAAGGTGCGCTGTTAAGCTCCTCTGGTATTCTCGTGTCTTGCTGTCATCATTGAATGTTTCAGTATTCAATGTAGGGGCTGAACTGTGTTGTTATACTTTTGGCTAGATATTCTTGCTCGTGCTTTAGCTCTAACCAGAAAATGGTCACCATCTGCATCCACCCCTCTGAAGCTTCTTACGACGATTATATTATTGCATTAATTAAGACATGGTCAATTTGGTTCCTTGTCACCTCATCGTTAGATATCCAAGATTGTTTATGAATGTTCTTGTGTTCGAACATTGTTGACTTTATCAATAGGTTGTTGGATGTTGCCATGCGTCTACTGATTCCATTATCGTCGCAGTTCTCATGTAGGCTATGCTTGGCAAGTACTGGTCTAAAGGCCTCCTCTTTTCCTACTTTAGCGTTGAAGTCTCCCAGCAATGTTACCATGTCTTGTTTGGGTATTCTGTATATAGTTCTTTCCAATTCTTCATAGAAGGCTTCCTTACTTATGTCATATTTTTCTTCAGTTGGGGGGGTGTATAGATAACATCGAGAAGTTATACCACTTGCCCGCTAATCTGATGTGACAAATCAGCTCATTAACAGGTTTAAACTCGATAACAGATCCTACCAGCTCATCTCGTATGACGAAACCAGTTCCAAATTCGTGGTGTTGGTTCCGACTCCCGCTATAAAATACAACAGATTTTCCGATCCTCTGATGCCCTGAGTCCATCCACCGGATCTCCTGTATTGCCGTGATATCCATACCGATTTCCTCCTACCTTTGAACATATGAGGGGGACCGGCGCTCTAATTTAAGGGGGATTTTGGGGGAAAAAGTTTTTTTTTGCCGATATCTCTGCAACGGAGTCTCGAACCGAAAATCTGACAAGCGATGACCCCGTGTCACAGCGTCATCAGTGGGGGGTGGGAATTATACCCCCACCTCCACGGATACCCAAAAATTTTCGAAAACATTTAAAAACGTAAAAAATTGTTCTGAAAATTAATACAAGTATTATAAAACGAATAAAAAAATAATATTAAAAAAAGGTAGAGAAACGTGGTTTTCGGCAAAAAAGCACTGAAGTTCAGCTACGAGGTCGGAGATGGCAAAAACGGATAGAAATTTGGGAAATGGGAAAAAACTGTAAAAAACGTACAAAAATATTCGGAAAGTTAATAAAAGTATTATAAAAGGAAAGAAGAAAAAAAATAATAAAAAGGAAAAAATACAAAAGATTGTTCGGAAAATTCCGAGGGGTAGTCCGCAGGGGTATTTCGGTGTACAAATTTGGGGTATTGTGGGTATTATTCAGGGAATTAGTAGGTATTGTTTAGGTATTAGGGGTATTATGTGGTGTATTAAAGGTATTACTCAAGGTATTATTGGTATTATTTAAGGTATTGGAGGTATTAGTTAAGGTATTATAGGTATTAGTAAAGGTATTAAAGGTATTACTTCAGGTATTAAGCATATATTATTAAAGGTGTTATTTCTGCTTATTAGCTTTACTATTGATTACTATTGATTTAAAGAAAGCAGTATATATTTTGTTAAAGGTACTTCGTTTTCCCATAGTAAATTAAGTTTATTAAAGAGGAATAATATTTGCTCTAATAAAAACAAATCGTTAGTAATGCTGGAAAACTTGGCATCGCTGTATACTCACTCACTGCACTGCACTGCTTGCTTACTTGGACACCTGAAAGCTTTGTGTGTTAAAAGAAAGTGAACAAAACTAGTGAGAATTATATAATTTAAGGTAAGTGCAGGACTCGGTGGAAAACCAAAGGTACAACCTGCAATGCGCCCACTCCAAGTTTAACATTACGAAAACATAAAGCAGGTTGTTATAAATTGTACCGGATTGTTTGAGGTTATGTTTCTTTACGTCTAAATCAAACAATAATAAGTAGGTAGGTACCTACATAAAAAAGTTGGAAATAGCTCGGGTAATAGATTATTAAAATGAACAGAAATTATTTAAGAACAAAGTGGAATTTTTAGAATATTATTCACTCGATTATTTATTAATCGACTTTGGAGTGCGTGACATGGTTGCCACGTCTTTTAAAAGTATAGATATATTAGGATTTAGTTTTTGCTTGTGTTTTTTAGTAATCTACTCTACTGTGTGCGTCAACACCATTGATAAATCGATAACTGTCAATAATAATGGATAATAATCACGAACAGGTAAGTCTTATGTTAAATAAGTAAGTACATAGCTACCTAAGCAACTCGCTGCGATCTTTTAGTTACCAATTGAATACTGATTTATATCTTTAGATTGTTCCTACAATCCATTCTTTATAAATGTGGGTATAATTTAAAATTCATTTTGTGAATGTCCGGAAATCAAAACCTGGATTACTGTTGTTTTTCCAAAGTTTCGAGTTAAGATTCTATGCTATATCTTGGGAGAAAAATGGATAAGTGTCTTTAGTTTTAAAGAATTTGTACTATTATCTATTATGAAGGAATAATTCTATGTATGGTTGTCGCCTATTGCAGGCCTTGTAAACTTGCCCTTTAAACGAGACTCAGGATCCTGTTTTATCTCCTTATCGATCTCCTTATAAAACAAAATACTCGACAAAATATGATTGGAATTGGAACTTTTTATATAGAATATTTTAGAATATTATATACAGGGTGTTACAAAATTCAGTGCAGATATTTTAAGGGTGTATCCTCGTGCCAATTTTAAGAAAAAATTTTCATATAGAATATGTGATCGTTTCGGGTATCGAAGTGAAAATTTTATTTTCGATCTTTTGAAATAACTTGCAAAATATAAAATTTAGTACAAAAATGGGTAATTATGTATTGTCTTCAGATTAACATCAGTGTGCAAAATTTAATACGAGACTATTAGGTAAATGGGTACGACTTATTACGAGAAGTGTATCATTACGACATTTTTGTTTGTTTTCAAAAGTTCCACTTTTCACCTCAGAATTAAAAAACACATATTTTTTGTTGTTAGGTGCCAGAGATTGTTCGGAATAATGAAGAGAGTATGTGGTTAAAGGCTGAACATAATCTAAAAATAAAAATACCCGACAACGTCAAGAATATGTTATTTATTAATGGCTTTGAAAGTGAAACTTTGATAGCTACAATTGATGATAAAGCAATTTTAGAAATAGAAATGTTTGCTCAAACTGACCTACTAGAAATTATAAATAAAGATGACTACAAAAAATATTACGGAATCTATGCTGACAATCCAATGAAGTTTAAGTTTTTAGTGGGACACAGAAAATTAATTTTGATGCTGGTGGACCATTTCAAAAATAAGATAGCCAGTGTTACAACGCCAAGTACTAAGAAGAAAAAAATAGAATTAGAAAAACCTCAGAAAAATGAAGCCACAATTGATAATCCACTGTTAGAAAATGAAAATGAAAATTCGCCAAGCTTAACCGAAGAGACACTGAAAGTGTTGAACACTCTTAAAAACTGGGCAAAACTTAGAGTAGATACTGTTCATTGGCAATCTTTTGAAAAAGACTTTGACAGTATCAGTCTCGAGATCCAGCATTTAAAAGAAGCCAATAGAACGCCTTATTGTATTATTCACTGTTTTTGTGGTGGTATATACAGAATACCCAAACTTTCCAAAACAAGTTCTGGATCTCCCAGATGGGTTTACTCAAATTACCAGTCTCACCTTTCAGAAAAACACATGCAAGGTACCAGTTTCGATACCAGTATCCAACAACGAAAAAAAGCTACAAAACCAATAGACTCATATTTTAGGAAGAATCCAAATAAAACGATAAATATTTTACAAGATATAACAATATCGCCTGCTACCTCCAAAGATCTAACGCAAGAAAAAACCAATGTTGAAGATAACTTCCTTCAGTCAAATTCGGGGTCAAATTCCTCTGAAATGCTGTCTGATCGTACCTCGAAACCAAAAAGCGATTCTTCTGAGAATCAGCCATATAAAGATGACACGACAGGCCCGGACACTTCTAGAGATCCAAAATCCAAGTGGAAAAACGTCAAATACAGCAGATCTGAAAGATTACAACGGGAAAGAGAAAATAGCATAACAGTCAACCAAACTCTGATGACTGATTACTACAGCCTTGTTAATGATATATGCGATTCTTTGTCACCCGACGTTACGGATGCAATTTTGGAACATATTCCGGACACTAGCTTATTATACAATTCAAATAGTTCAACTGAGAGCAAAAAAGAGCACCTGTCATCATTTTTACAAAAACTCTTGGCAAATGCTTTACAAAACTCAAACAGCAAAGAAAACAAAAACACTTTTGATGATTTTACAAAGAAGATATCACTGTATTTATTTTATACTGCCGGTAGATTAGTGTACGAAACTCTACAAGCCAATCTTAAGGATAGTTTACCTTCAGTATCTACTCTTTATCGTTTTGTGGGTGAAAAGCATACTAGACTAGATGAAGGTAGTGTTGACTTTAGCGGCTTAAACAACTTTCTCGAAAAAAAGAACATTCCCAAAGTTGTTTGGATATCTGAAGATGGAACTAGAGTTAACGGCAAAATCGAGTACGACCCTATTTGTAATAAAGTTATTGGATTTGTCTTGCCACAAAGAAACGGAGTGCTGGAAAAAAATGCTTTTCTTGCCACGTCTGCTACCGCAATGCAACGCTGTTTTAAAACTGGAATCAAAGCAGCCTACGCATATGTCGTTGTCGCTCAACCGCTAACTCCAGGATCACCGGCTTACTGTATGGGATTGTTCGGTACCGACAATAAATTTACATATAAAGACATTATTGCACGATGGCGTAATTTAAAAGAAGAAGCAGCTAAATTTGGCATAACTATCTTGGGATATTCAGCCGATGGTGACACACGATTGCTTAAAGCTATGCGACTTCTTTCTAGATTGGGCCTCGGATTAGGCACTCTCGAAAAAACCCTTAACGGTATAGCAGAAACATCGACAGAAACTGAATACAAATGGTATCATATGGATACCAATACAACATGTGACTGTTACTTCCAAGATTTTATTCACATCCTAACAAAGATGAGGGTAAGGTATTTAAAAAGTACTAATCGTTTATTAATAGGAAAATACGAAGCCACTCCTCAACATCTTATTGATATCATTAATAACATTTCCAAGGACAAGCACCTTCTCACGATGACCGATGTTAAGGCAGAAGATAAAATGAATTTTTCTTCGGCCGAAAAAATTTGTTCCGATAGAGTTCTTAATATTTTAAATCGCATTTCCGATTCAGATGGTTCAAGAATTTATTTACAAATGATGAATTACATTATATCGGCTTTCTTAGGTGATCCAAAGACGGAGCAAATTACCCTTTGTGAAAGGATATATAAGATTTGGTTTGTTGTGTTTCTTCTTCGTGTTTGGAGGTCATCGATTAAAAAAAATAAAAACTTGACTTTAAAAGAAAACTTTATTTCTACGAACTGTTATAACTGTATAGAACTGAATGCGCATAACATCATTAAAGTAGTTTTATTGTTTAAGTTTAATAACGTTCAACTTAACTTAAATAGCGATATGTTGTATTTCCCGAATATGAGCAGCCAACCGTGTGAAAAGCTTTTTCGAGCTGCTAGGTCGATGACGTCTACCTATTCGACAATCATCAATTTTAGTATCAAAGATCTTTTGCATAGAGTTAGCCGGCTTAATACAATTAATGATATAATAGGCGAAATAAACGCAGACTTTCTTTTTCCGCGAGAGGTGAAAAATCGCCGAGACCGTCAGTATATAATGACCCAAGAGGAAATCGTTAATGTCAATGTAGAGTTGGTTGTAGAAAGAGCTCTAAATGACGCCAAAATAGAAGCCAATAAACTGGGATTCAATGCATCAGATGATGATTTTCTTAAATTGGACCTCCAATTGGACTTAAACCCACAACTTGATGATATTTCTGAAAACAACAATGATGAGCTGGACGAGCTTGATGACGAGACAAAAATAGACGATAATTTAGATGAAATAGACTCAGACAAAAATGTTTCACATAATTTGCACTTTAATCTTGAAGAAGAAGACAGATTGGATTTGAAAGACTACTCAGATAAAGTTAAAAAACCTGATGAAAACTCCGGATACGTGGAAGTTCAATTAAAAGATAAGACAAAGATCCTTAAAAAGTCTTCTTACTGCTGGCTTCTAGCCGAAAATAATGGACGGGTAACTAATGACAGACTTAAAAGATTTATAGTTAGCGGATCCCAAAAGCCAAGTCTAAAGCCAAATCTAAAAAGACAGAGAACCAGAGTTGCAGCATGTATCGAATCCTCTACTCAAGCTAATAATAAACGGCATAAAAAGAAGGATGTAAATAGCAGTACGAGTAGTAGTAGTTCGGAGGATAATATAAGCAGTTGTGAAAAGTCAGATACAGAAGATTTTGATTCAGATCCGCTTGTTCCTGATTTGGGAATTGATATCCAATTGGACAAATACTATGCAGTAGCATACGACAAACAATGGTTTATAGGAAGGATCACAGATGTAGTAAAGGAAAATAACTCAGAAAATAGGTATAAAGTAAAATTTCTCAAACATAATTTAAATCACTTTGTTTGGCCCAGACAAATCGACACCGATGTTGTGGAAAAAAGCCATTTTTTTTACGGACCCTTTGAGCTTATTGGGGGTGGCCCATTTAATTTAAAAAGACACGATTTAATTAACATTGAAAGTAAATATAAATTAACACGCTCTTAATACAACATTTATTTTATTAATTTGCTTGGCAAATTGACATTTTCATCCCAATAGGATATTTTTAGTTTTCGTAGATTAGTTGTTTGTTTGTAATCGAGTTTGTAATCATTTAAGATAATAATATGTCAGAGCTGATATATAACTTTTATTCCAAATTTTACTCCTACTCTAGTTTTTGGCTAAGTTACAGAGTAATGCATATACGAAATGTTTATTAGATTAACAACATTAACAATTTGTGATTCAATGATAAAGAAAATAAGCTATATATTTGGGACACAATCGGCATCGGCAGAATGTGGTTACAAAATGGTAACGACCGAGTAACGGCTTGTTTTAGATATTGTTACGATTTTGTCACATTATGTAAGGTTATCTACGAGGTTATGGGCATCTTTCAAATTTTATAATTAAACTGTACAATATTTGTTAATTTTTGTCCAAGCTGCATAATGCCCTTAATGGTTTAAGTTACAACTACTGTATGTATCTTTAATAAAAAAAATGTTAAATAAAGAAACATATTGTTATTTATTTACTTACCATTCCTGGGATCTGACCTATAGTATTAAACGAATCTTAACAGTTTATACAGCACTTATTCTAAAACTTGTATACATATTAAGAGTGAATTAAAAACTCAACGATTAGAGAATAGAAAACTATATCATCTGATTAAATTAGCTTGCATATATGGTAATACAAGCGCCAATATGTAAATTAATATGTAAATACATTTTTTTAAAGTGATTGTAATGAAAAAATTGAATTAAATACCTAGAAGGTATTACTTTGTTTTATGGGTATTACTAGGTATTGTAGGTATTTTAATGGGTATTGTGGGTATTGCAGTGGTAATTAGTGGGAATTACTAGGTATTAATGGGTATTACTAGGTATTAGTGGGTATTTATAGAGGTAATAGGTGTATTGTATAAAAAAAATGGGGTATTAAAGGTATTAGTGTACACAATTTGAGTCTGCGGTTTACCCCTCGGAAAATTCATAAAAGTATGAAACTAAATAAGAAAAAAAAGTTATAAAAAAAGGAAAAACCTATTCGGACAGTTAATAAAAGTATTATAAAACGAATTAAAAAAACTAATAAGAGAAAAAAAAGGAGAAACGCGCTTTTCGGCGAAAAAACAAAAATAAAATAAAAAGGGTCGAAACCGGGAGCAAAAGTTGAGAAAAAAAAGCTTAAAAGAAGATAAAAATTCAATCAATAATATCTCTTTCAGAAGTTTCACTTCAGATGTGTGCTTATAAAGGTGAGGCACATATTTTTTTTGTTAAAAATTTTTTTTCTACTTTTATAGTAAACACTTTCTTAAGTACAGTTTATTTAATAAGTAAAATAATTCTTACACACAAGTATGCGTAAGGAATACTAACGCACAGTCGTACGTTATAATGCATCGTGTCCCAATCAAATTAAGTTTTAAACCGCTCAAATCGCGAGATATCTCGGCATCGCGTTACCAGTGTTTTAATATTTTGGCAATTTTTATTATTTGTATTGCTCGGTTCAAATCGGTAATAATTATTAGTATCCGTTGATAGTGATCTTTAGTGACATTTTAAAAATAGTCTTAGAAAAATTATAGTACACTACTTGAATGGAAATTTGCTTATTACAAACCCGTTCGATTACAGCCTACGCCCGCTGCTCTCGCTCGTGCAGTAATCTGTTTCTAATAAGCTACCCTCCATTCTCGTTATGCAATACACTATTGTGAACTGTGTTTATCTTCAAAGACATTATGCCGGGTAGTACGTGTGCATTTCGTGGGTGTCATTCCAAGAAAGGGGAAGGAATAAGCATGTTTTATTTTCCAAAGGATCCGGAAACGTATATCAATTTTAATAGGTTTGGTTAGTTTGGGTTAGTCGTCCAATCAACTTTTGGTTAGTTTCACTTATTCTCAACTTATTTTAGCCATTTGAAGCGGTTCCGATACGTTATAATAAATTTTAATAGATTTGGTTAGGTTGCGCTAGTCGTCGAATCAACTTTTGGTTAGTTTCACCTAATGTCAACATATTTTACTTATTTGAGCCGGTTCCGATACGTTATAAACAATTTTAATAGATTTGGTTAGTTTGGGTTAGTCGTCCAATCAACTTTCGGTTAGTTTCACTTAGTCTCAACTTATTTTAGCCCTTTGAAGCGGTTCCGATACGCTATAATCAATTTTAATAGTTTGGGTTAGTCGCCAATTCAACTTTCGGTTTGTTGCACTTATTCTTAACTTATTTTAGTCATTTGAAGCGGTTCCGATACGTTATAATCAATTTTAATATATTTGGTTAGTTTGGGTTAGTCGTCGAATCAACTTTGGGTAAGTTTCACTTAGTCTCGACTTATTTCACTTATTTGAGCCGGTTCGGATACGCTATAAACAATTTTAATAGATTCGGTTAGTTTGGGTTAGTCGTCCAATCAACGATACGAAAATTTCGTAACTCAAGACGAAAACATAAACCATGTCGTGATGCGACCTTGAAAAATCACTCTCACGAAACCAAAGAAGTATTCACTTCAAAAAGGCTAGAACGCGACAAATCAGTAAACTCTGAGTTAAACCATTAAATCCTAAAAGATAACTACTATTCATAATACATTTCTAATAAAGTAAATAACATGTAATTAATTACACGTTATCTTTTTCCCTTCATTACATTTCTCTCAGTGTATTAAACCGGTCATCTGTCACATATGACAAATTGAACTTGGCTCTCCAACTTCAAAGATGCCGATGGCTTTTGTCACTTCTCTGCGGTTGTTGTTCTCGGATATGGCGATAGAGAGAAAAAAAGAGAAAACATTTTCAACATTTTATTGGAACTTTTACAACAGAAAAATAAAAAAAACAGTAATTTTTGAAATAAATAGAATAAAAAAAATATTTTAAATTGTTTACCCTGTACAGCTTGGCGGTGCGGTAATTGAAAATAAAACAATTGAATTTTACTGTGAATTATTTGAGGTGTAAGTAATTGAAATTCGTCCAATATTTGATGCTGCAAATCGGCTAAATTTCTATTTTTTGTGGCATAAACCTTGTTCTTCAAATGGCCCCATAAGAAGTAGTCATTTGGGGCCAAATCAGGGGACCTAAGTGGCCACTCGATTGTGCCTCCTCTACCGATCCATCTATTTGAAAAAGCGTTGTTCAAAAATTCGCGCACGTTTAGACCAAAATGGGCAGGAGCTCCATCTTGTTGGAAGAATGCTCTTGCATAATTTGGACCCATTACGATTCGTATCGCAGGAACTATTTGCATTTCCAAGAGCTCAAGGTAAACTTGTGATGTTAAGTTTCCATCTCGGTTTCCATCAATTTTGTGTGTGCCCACAAGCCCCGGCCAACACATTCAATTTTTCAGGCCCCTGGCGCTGTGTATGATCTTCTCTCATCCAATTGGGATTTTCATCAGCCCAATATCTGCAGTTGTGTCCATTAACTTTGCCATTTAACATAAATATTGCTTCATCGGAAACTACTATGAAGTTGAAAAACTGGTTATTTTGGTGATATTTTGACATAATAATGTCACAAAACTTCATTCTTCGCTTATAATCATCTTTTGATAACTCTTGAACTAGATGTATTTTGAATGGGTGATATTTATGTTTCAGTAAAAGATTATGGACGGATTTAAAAGAGACGTCAGTTACTTGAAAAATGTTTCTAAATGAAGAGCCAGGCGTTGCAACAAAATGTAAAATTTCCAAAGTTTTCTCTTCATCAACTACTACTGGTTGTCCTGATCATCGTCTATCTCTACAATTTCCAGTTTCTTCGAACTGTCGCACAGCTTTAGAACAGCCATTAAAACATAATTTTCAATAATTTTCAAAAATGGCAATTTTCTGACTTAAGTCTCTTATACGTCAAATTTAGGTATAGGGTATGCTCAATGTTGTAGGAGGTATTGGTATGCTGCGTATGCTACATAAAAAATGTGTAGAGTTTTATAGAGAATAATGTAGTAAAAAAATAGGATACTCATTTGAAATTGCAAGGTATGCTTTGATTACTTATGGAATTAAACATCTTGCAACGTCGCCTTTATTACTAACAAATTCAGAATGTTGATCTACCCTGGTATACTAAATTTCATACAAGTCGAATCAAAACTATCTGAGATATTGGACCATTTTCAGACTAAATACACACCCTGTATATTATACGTCATAAATGTACAAAAATAATGCTGAGACTGTTCAGTTTCGCTCGTTTTAAGTTTTTACCACCTAATAAACTAATTTTCGTTTATTCTCCCTATATTATACAGTTTAGATAAGCGTATATGAGTAAGTACTAATGCTAAAAATCAGTTCAGACTTACTCAGACAACGCCACAAATAAGAAATATTTTTGTAACGCCCTGTAAGCAATTATGTTTGGATTGAGTCAAGAAAACTACTCTAAAGAAAAAAACTACCAATAAATCAACCCAATATAATGGTAGTTTATCAAGATCCGACTATTGATTCAAAGTTTATTCTTCATCAAAATAAGGGTCAATTTTCCTTGACTAGTTCAGTATGAGGCTCAAGCCGATGGATATCAACGCCTTGCTATAATTTTTCCAGCCCTCTACATACTTTGCACGCACGATTTTGAAAAAAATATAAGAAAACACGTTTAGTACCACTTGTTAAATATTGGATAAACAATTGCTTAAATGGTAAAAATAGAACAGTGGCCCTCAATTTTTTTTGTAAAAGGCGAAGATAGGTCACTTACATAATATTTCAAAAAAATATTTATCATATTTTGGAATTTGTGGAAATGAAGCACTTTAGGATCAAAATAAATGTATTAACTAATTTCGCCTCTTAAGGTACATAATCTAATTTTTTCATCCTGAACAGTGTTAAAGAATAATACATCACAAGGATATAGGAACTTTAATATTCGTAATCAAACCCTACCTGTCAATGTCTTATTTCAAATATACAATGTATGTACAGATGAAAACGACTAATATCCCTTCCGAGTTAATTCCTTAAAAGAATCTACCTCACAAATCCTCATTAAAAGTGATCCCATGTTTTATAAGACCGAACGGACGGAAAAAGAACGAAGCCTTAGGCGGACAGCTCGAGTGCTGAATACAATGTGAATCTTTTTCGGAACAGCCTTGGCTTCGACTTTCGTTATTATTATAATGAGTTAATAAAATTTGGTATGTGCGACACCACAGAGGTGAGCTTTGACGGATTTCATTTTTTGTCCCAGATAATAAATAGGTTTTTTTAACGGTTTAAGTTCTGTTAAATTTTGCAAGAGCTGAAAATGAGCGTCTTTCGGCTCAAACTGATTTAATGGTGATAACGAATTTAGTCGTTTCTCATTGATGTTGTTATATGATAATTATTAGTTGAAATAGTTGGCATATTATGGATTGATAATAGAAGGTGAAAGATCGGGAAGCAATTAGAAAAAGTCTGCCAAAGCTGCCTGAACGCCGCGGACTTTCGGTCGGTCTTAATAATGGAAATGTTCATGGGCGATGCCTATCTGAAAATGTTTTAAACTGTTTTAAACTGATATTGAAGATTATTGAAACTTACATGGTAACTTATTATATTACCAGATATATAAAGGTTCACCGTATATGTGCGTCTTTCTTTTCTAATTGGTGGTTGAGCGCAGAAGTTTGCTTAAATGGCCTGCAACACATTCGCATCTAACACTTTTAGAGTTTCTTCTACGGTACCATTAAAAATGTCTGAATATAATTTAGAAACAGCAGCGGGACTCTGTGCTCTGTGCCATGTAGTATTCTATTTCTCGACAGGATTCTAGATGAGTGGCCCTTTATATCGACATTTGGCGTTGTAATCGATAGTTTCTTCCCTACATCTCGGGATGTATAGAAATCTATTTGATGCTGTCAAAGAATGGTAAAATTGAGAAACGACTTTGAATTAGTAGAAAATAGAAATAAGATTTATAAATTAAACAATATTTTCTGTGTTACTTATCGCGATGAGAGGACGAACCAAGCATTGGTAGATGCTATTAGAGTTTTGTGACAGAAACCCCGAACTAGTAATAAATAAATTAAATGGGATTCAAAGGAAGAGTTAAGAAAAATGCCCGCGGACTGCGCATTTGGCAGCAGCTCAGTGCTGTTCTAATATTTCACTTCACGCATGGCCCTCCGCTCGCTTTGGGGGTGCATTAAAACAACCCAAACTAGCCCAACTAACTATGTCGATAACGTAGAAAACGATACATTTTTACTTTGCGCACACTTTTCCAATTATTCGTATTTTGCAATTTTGCAATTTTCTTTTTGTGTGACGTGTATTAGACAGTATTAGCAGTGTTTTATAACACGTTACATATTGCGCAAAGCACTTTTGACGCCAAAAATTAAAAAAAAAATCACAAATAAATCTGTTTAGTAATATATTTTTGAGGCGAAAACTCTCCCAATTTGACGTTAATGATGAAAATTGACTTGCAATGTTGTCACACTTGACTAACATTGTTGATTTTCAAGTAGGTAAATGTCCCAGGTCAGGTGCATGTTTCAAAAAGTCGAATAGCAACTTGTCAAACTAACTAAACAAGCGCGTTATGCTATGTATTAAAAAAATAAAAATAAAATACAAGTCCACTTATTTTCCCAGTCATAAATATTTTACATTTACCAAAAAGGAACATAAAGTTTATGAAAATAGCAGTCTGGTTTACCTCAGATAGCGGAAAATGAGTGGCTGAAAATTTGCGGATTCAAAAATTTGACCAATTTTGCAGATCCGTAACCCTTATTTTTCCATGCTTGAAATTTAGCATATAAATTGATACAATCATATACTGTAATTAATAATAAGACGAAATTGGCAAATGAGTTTGGTGGCATTTTCAAAATGGGAAAAATAGAAAATTTTTGCTCGTTTTTTCCTTGGTTTGAAAATTTGTCACATGACAGATTAAACTAAAATTTCATAGAAAATACACGTCTGGCTGACATTTACAGTCACGTAGGCCTTGCCAGACTCACAAGCCAGGTAGTTAAACGAGGAGGGGAATAGCAGCATGTGCGTATTTAGGTAACGACGATGATGAATGAAGATGATAATAACCCTGATTCTGATGCCATGGAACTTGAAAAGAGTATTGATGATATTGAAGACAGATGCCAAAAAGATGATGATAATGATAATGATGAAGACAGTGATAACGATGGCAAAGGCGAAATTAATGAAGAAGAAGACGAAGACTTTATTTAATTTATATTTAATTATATTAATATTTTTTTATTAAATAATTGATTATTATTTTTGATCAATTATAGTTATTTTTGTCATTAGCCGATGTCAAATAAAAACTTTTCTGTGGCTTTCACTAAAATTTATGCTTTCGTCAATCAATATTTTTCAACCTGCCCCATCATAATTCTGTACTCTGTGCTTTTCTGTATTTCATTGTTTAATGCTCTCTAAAAGAAGCAAATGTACGTATGACACTAATCACCTGTATAATCGAACGTGCCGAATTTAGCGTGCGTGACGATCATTAGCCGAGTCTGGCAAGGCCTTGGGGGTGTTCCACATTAGCCAGACTGTATTTTAACCTATTATTATAATATGGGTCATCATCTGATAAATTTTCATGACTGCGAAAATGAGGGAAATTTTTTGATGAAAGCTTTTCAGTTTTTCACCTGCCAGGCATATTATCCATACTCACAGATTAGCCAGACTATTTTTTTTTACTTAACTTCAGTATACCTCTTACTGCTAGAACCATTTCTATCACTGGAAAAAAGGGGCAGTGTATTCATATGTCATGACGCATTTTCCGCCTCAGCTCCGTCTTTCCAAACAGACAACAGATTTTTTTCTTTTTAGTCATCAGTCACTTCCCTAATCATGAATTTAGTCTCCATTAAAACTAATGAAATATTAATGCATGTTGTTTTTTAAATTTTAAAACTGAAAATTACCCAAACTATAATGAATGAAAAATTGAATATTAGGTATTAAAATAGAACAAACTTAATATGGCTAATTTTTAATTAACAAAAATACCAAGGTCTAAAATATCTTTGAACAAGACTGTTTCTTGCCTGGGCCCCTCCTTGAATATACGGTATATTAATGAAATCTCTTCTATTTGGGAGTTCTTCAATTAAAAAATCATAACTTAGTCTTCCCTCAATGCACAAACAATAACACAATTGCCAACTTTTCCCGGTGTATATCTTAAAACTTTTGATAAGCACAAAAATATTCCTTTAAAGAGGCATGAATGAGGGACTGACTATAGCTATATTCTGGAGTTCCTGGAATTGCATTTTCTAAAGGTGTCATAATTCACGGCTCTTGAGGATATCCAGAATCACCCATTATTTCCATTATTGTAGAAAACTTCCATTTCCATTTTTGCGATAGAGTTTCTCCATATATGTGAATCATGGGAAGCTCTTGCATGCTGGGCATTCACATTTAGAATTCTGAGATCTGAGTCACAAATTATTTGTAGATTTTTAGAATATTCCTTCTATTTAAATATGCATGTTCTTCTTCACGTGGCCTTATAAACTCAATATCTGTTCCAGCTATTGCTCCCATTACTCCTGGAAAATTAAATTTCTCCATGAATCCTGCTTCAACTTAATTTCTTTTATGTAATGTTTATCTAATGTTAAAGGGAATTGCACCCAATTGGCAGCAAAGGTATTGATAATTGCATTTGTCACCTCATCAACTACTCTCGACCTACTTTGTTCAGCCACAGACATGTAACTTCGGCCAATAATTCGTTGGTAGGTACCAGTGGCAAATAAGTGCATAGTTCCGACAAATTTTACTGAGGGGGAGATCGCTACTGGATGTAATGCGCTTGTAAGAGCTGAAATAATTCCATTTAGTGCCTAATGTGCCATGTCTTTGTCAGGCGAAATATTCCTTTAAACTAACATCTTTCATTTGAAAACAGTTTCTATTTTCCCGCATCGCTCTTCTTTGGATGTTCCTCCAGTCTGTCGTCCTCTTCAACAATCACATTTTTTAAACTAAATTATTTTGAAACTATTAATTTTTTAAAAGAAAACAATGAATACCAGGCACCAGTGGCAAAAAGAGCCAGAAACACAATCGAAAAATCACTTAAATATGTATTAGGATTTTCTGTTCTACAACTGAACAAATCTGATTCTGTGTTTCTGTCACATATCAAATATTTATTGGGTTAAAGTTAAAAGTTCCTAGAATTCCCGAAACTTGACAGCACGTTTTCAGAATGTGCGAAAAAGCGCGTCGAAAGTTGTCGAAGTGTTGTCGATAACGACACGGAGTTGATATGACATCTACTGCCGACTATTAAAATGGAATACTATCATAGAAAGCGGCCTATAGAATTCTAAGGAGTCACGCTGCAGGTTGTTTTATGTTCTGCAAAATAATGGACATTTTGAGTATCTTATCGAATAAGATCATTTGATATAATTTAGTTAGGATGTGACTCTTAAACTTATAATTTATTCATTGACATTACTTGTTTTAACGCTTTTTAGAACTATTCTTTCTATAAAAAATGTAAAAAGGCAAAAATCAGAATTTATAGTATAATTTTTGTATTAAAACATATATTGTTATAGGCGATTAATTAATTTAATTTTTGTTATGCAGCTAAATACGAATTAAGGTTTCATTAGAAGTATCACAAGAAAATAATAAAGTACCCAGCAATACACTGTGGCTCAAATTGAAAGAGTATATATAAATTATGTTTGGAAGGCTGACAAGCTGACTGTTTTTTAAAATGTTTAATTTTGGTCAAATCAATATAGATAAGATTGGACCCTTGCATTGCAAAATAAATGGATTTACCTTAAATTGAGCTAATAAATTTCTTCGGCAGTTAAACCTAAAGAATACCTTGGCAAGTACGAAATTGTCCAACGTTTTAAAACTTATAAAGCTTTCTTCATAAAAATCTTCGAACTCCTCGTCTGGATGACTCGTTGTTGGTGCATATACTTGCATATATATATATATATATA
>MU187017.1:0-33077 GCA_016904865.1 Pissodes strobi
TAAGCATGGTTTCGAGTGCAACCTGCATAGGTTGCAGTGGCGGAGGCGGGTACCAGCGCCAACTCCTTTCAATTCTCTAGGTGGGAGCTTACAAACAAAACTATCCAGCGTCAATATTGGCAGATTATATTCTTAAATTTAAATTAATTTCTTAATAACCTACTTTCCAAAAAATAACTATCAACAGTCAATTGAATAAACTCGTCTTTATTATTTATTTCGATTGTGCTTCTTTCTTCCTGATTACTAAAAGAAGAGAAATATTGGTATCTCTGCCCAATATAACTTCAAACATGAAATTGGCATATGCAACATTGTTGCCGGTTGTCATTTATTGGCTGCATACGGCATAAGTTTATTCGTTGTCAATACTCAAACAACTGCTTATTACAATACTATCGCACTAAAACGTCACATATTGATGGTGCTGAAACAGCTCAACTCGTATTCCTACTTTATTAACTTTAGCATGCAATATTCGAAATCATCATCCCAAAGTAAAACTGTCTTTGTTTTTCTCTTACATAGAATATATTCCAAAAACGTCAATTTTTTAGAGTCGCAAAGCATCAAAAATGGAAGGAGCGGATAAACGCAACAGCGTGCCCCGATGTTGCCAAAATGTGCTGAGAGTCATGCTTTGTACCATTTTCTTTGTGAGGCTTTTTGCATTACAAAACATACTATATCGGAAAATTACGAGCATCTAAATCTAACCGAGTTTCTTTTAGATATCCGCAATAGAATGTTGTGCATATTTCATTTAGTAAATTGCAATAATTTCACTAATATTTCGCTTCAAGCATCGCTCCCACCTAACAACGACTCATGGAAATGAACTCAATTGATTTAGCAACACTGGTTTCAGTCAAACTCCCTTTTAAAAACAAACCAAATTTAATTTCCAAAGTACAACTTATGACAAGACAAAATGTTAGAAATTGCTACGACTAAAGATCGACGACAAATGCTTTATATGTTTTATCAACTGATACAAAAAAATGAGGAACAGCAAAGAGAAAGAATGCGATATAAAAAAGGATTCTCAAGTTTTCCTTAATATAACTCATCCCTCATTAAGAAAGAACAAATGGGGTTGCTTAAAGTTTACCAGCTCGGCAATTCCATTTGAACCGTGATATTAAATAAATTTACAAACAAATCATAGTATTGTTCAAAATATATATACATTTTTATATTAGTCTAAATTTCAGTCTAAACTAAATAAACTAAAATGTATTTTTTCTTCGGGGTTCTTCTCGAAGATCCTAACACCATTTTAACATAGGGGTTAATTTATACAAAAATAATTTTATAGCATTCGCATTTGCGTAAATATAAAACTGACCTTTATGGAATCTTGTTTATTAATAATAGTTTTAAATGGTTAAGTTAATGGATTCCCCTTTAAAGCTTGTCGAATTGTTTTGCTTGGGTTAAATAATTTTAAGGCTGTTATACCTTCTCTTAAGATGGAATGAAGTCTTTCAATGATGCTATTAGAGTTCGGAGAATGCGGAGAGGTGTAGTGAAATTCGATTCTATGAAGAGTACATAGTTCCTGCATATTAACGTTTTTGAATTCGGTACCATTATCCGAAGTTATTTTCTGGGGAATACCCATATCAGTTATTAGTTGGGTAATTGTTTCGATAGGGTTAGCGCTTGATATGGGAAGTACTTGTGCAAATTGTGAAAAGCTATCAATTATAGTCAAGAATTTTTCTCTATCAATGGTATAGGTATAAATATAAATATGTTGAAAAGGTATTGATTCTATGGGTGTGGGTTTGAATATTATTTTATATAGTTTTCTTTCATATTTACTAACGTTACAAATTTTGCAAGCCTTAACGTAGTTTTGTACGTCTTTCTCAATATTAGGCCAATAGAATTTTCTCTTAATAGACGCTACGTTTTCAGTAATTCCTCGATGCGATGTTTTTGTTTCATGGTATAGTTTTATTTTTTCTTTACAGATATCGGGCTCTATTATTATGTCCTCTACTAAACTGTTAGAAATTAATAATGTATATCCCCTGATATCAAAATTATCTTTTAACGTGTTAGGAATTATTAGTTCTAAGAAATGGTTCTTAAAATAGAGACAATAAGTACTGGGCGGCATTTATTCTTTGATTAATTTGACTACACCTTGTGGATCTGGATTATTTGGAATAAAAAATTGAATTCTCTTTTTATCATCAAATATTTGCGTTATAATTTTATGATATTCGTTGCTAGATGAATAACGGAACATAATTTGTTTAGCGAATAAATTCAAGTGATTTTTCGTATATTCCGCTCCTAAAATGCGATTTTCCTGTGAAGTATGAATTGTTTGATTATCTGTCTCAGCTATTATAGCTTGATTAGAGTATCTAGCAGATTTTATTATATGTTGAGAAATTATATTATTTTATTTTCGGTAATTTCTGCTTATCTGGTTCAAACGTATTAGGTACTGAAAGATGATTATTTTCTGAATTGGTATTACATTCTGTAATTGCTATATTCTGGTTGATTCCTGATGAAATTTTGGAAAAAAGAGGGTTCCTTTGATTTCCTAAATATTCGTCCACTCGATCTTTCCCTAAATAATTTTCAAATTCTTTTTTCCAAGACGTGTCGGGTTGATGAATTTGAACAATGGCGTTTATATTTATATGGTTATTTCCTATTGGAATCTTAGACAGAGCATCTGCATTTGCATCCAGTGTACCTTTCTTATATTTAATCTCGTAATTATATTCAAGCAGTTTCAATCTCCATCTAACTAACTTAGAGTTAGGCTCTTTCATTGAAAATAACCACTGTAGTGGTTTGTGATCAGAGAGTAAGTATGGTAAATTTTTGTCCAAACAAATACGGACGAAAAGATTTTGCTGCCCAGACAATGGCTAGCAATTCTTTTTCGATAGTTGCATAATTACATTCAGCGGGATTGAGAGTTCTACTAGCGTAAACTGTGGGGAGGTCGTTTTCTATGGGTCCTTGTCACAGCACTGCTCCAATTGCAAAATTGCTTGCATCAGTGGTTAACAGATAAGGTTTGTTGAGGTCGGGATGTTGAAGTATTGGGTCATTCCTCAGGAACTGTTTACAGGTTTGAAAGGCATTTAAAAAGTCTTTGTCATGGATTATTTTTCTTACCTTTTTTCCAACAGTTTGTCAGTGGTTTAGTTATTTAGGCAAAGTTCTTGATAAATTTCCTGTAATATCCTATTAATGATAAGTGTCCGAATTTGGAATAAGCAACACAAGCCGGCATCGTCGTCTCCCTGCCTCCACGCGCACGACCTACCCAAGATGCAGAAACCAAGGAGAAGAGAAGCGGCAATAGAGGTGGGCGATTACGAGAGATTTGTATAATCGAGATATCATGCGATCGCTAATTTTAATAACTCGATCACGAAATTAATAGTCGAATGATCTCTACAATCGAATGATTCACTACTAATTTAGTATAACTAATTCAAGGTTCTTGACAATTTGGCGAACGGTTAGGTAAATACAAGGATTTAACAGCGTTGCTGTTAGTCGCGTTGTTGTGGAGATTTATCAAGAGATGTCTAGCTGAATGATGAATAATCTAGAATTCACTTATTCTAATATATTTTTCTACGACTTATTTGCTCGAGCAGCGACCAATGGTCGATGGCTCGAGACTACTTGAGAGATGCAACCTCCGAGGCCGAGGGCCGAGATATGATTAGTATTAGTATTCTCTGTTAGTAGTTAGTTATACACTATTAGCATGATTTACCCACTAATTATTTTAGAATTTGCTAATTTTATTAATATTAAAGTTAAAAGGTTTAGGGCTAATGCAAGTTGTTTGGAATTATAGTTTTGACGGTTGCCGTATTTTAACTTAAAGGATAAATAGTTTTACGAATTATAGAGCGGGTTGCCTCTAATACGGAACGAATTTTGCAACAAAACTACAATCTTTTTAATATTTTTTTTAACAAACTATAAGTTTCGTTGTAGAATATAATATCAAATATTTTTGAGAACTTAAAAGTTACAGGGCGTTCAAAATATGTTTGAAGCTAGACGTGGATCGTTAGAAACGAACAACCTGGTGGCCAAGGCCACAATTATTGATTCCGAATAATATAAATATCAGTGAAATAAACAAACACTGTTTGTTTCACTGATAATTTATAATTTATTACTTTCTTCCTCTCCTCCTCGGCGACAGAGACCGACAACCGAAACACGAGATACGGATCCGAGAAATGAATATACGAGTCATCGAATAATTCGTATATCGGTTTCGTTCCAAATTAGTTTTACAATGGTATTACTAATTAGTAGTCAGCTCTTAACCGTTAGCGAGATATCTCGAGAGATCTTCATAATCGAATGATTTCATTAGTATTTATATCTCATAATCCCCCATCACTAATCGGCAATCGACAGCGACAACGTCAACAACAATATATTTTTATCTTTTTGCTAACAATATTATATTCGAATTACGAAATAAATCAAGTTTGTGGTAATAACAAGGCGTTCATCATTGAAAACCCTATCAAACCACGGCATAAAATTGGGCCTTCAGCCGAATGGTTATAGAAAACCTAGGAAAATAGCGAAACAGTTCCTGAAAAAGCGAAGAGAGGACATCGAACAAGGCATTGGAAATCAAGACCGAGAGCGGCCATCCATGGGCAGCGGCTGCATTGTCATCGAATAATCTGGCACATGCAGTACCTATTGTTTGCTGGTAAACCTATATCGAACTCGTAAGTTTGTTCCTTTTATTAATTCCTTTTCTTTGTCTTTGTATTTATAAACGTTTATTGTAGTTTGTGGCGTTTTTCTTGTGAGTACAAGGTAGGTATAGTTAATTAAGTAGTAGCGTCGAATTTTATCGTAAACGTAAAGATCGGTAACCTTCGGGATTTTTGTTAACATTTTGATATAACTTTATTATGGGGACCGAAGGGGATATTGCTGATCTTGGGGGTAACCCTGATAAGGTGAAAAAAACAGAAACGATCATTAAGACTCCAAAGTTTGAACAGGAGCATATTAAAAATTCGTTAAAAGGATTTGCTGGGTTTCTCAACTGTTTTTCAGAAGATAAAATTGAGAATTAGAGTTACGTCTGCGCGCGGTAGATTGCGTTCTTTTGAAAGAGTTTAGCGAGGTTCAAAACAAACTTGTGATGTTAGGCGAGGCAGGGGTTGATCAAGATGAAATGATTGATTTCGAAGATATATATTTTGAATGCGCAAGTAAAGCGATTAAAATAAGTTGACAAAACATCGGCTAACGTGCCTAAAAATGTTCAAAACGTGCAGAACCCTTCGAATCAAGGTCAAATGTCAAGAGCAATCGGTTCTTTGCCTTCTAAAGGTCTTCCAACAATAGAATTAATAATATTTGGCGGTGAATATGACAAGTGGGCTCAGTTTAGGGATCTTTTTAAAACTCTCGTACACGAAGATTTATCTATTAACAAAATTAAAAAGTTCTATTATCTTTTAAGTTCACTCAAGGGAGAAGTGGTTGAAGAAACTGAGATTACAGAACAAAACTACGATTTTGCATGGGATTTATTGAATGAGCGTTTAACCATAAGAAATCGCGTTAGAGCGTTATTCGATTTTCAAAAGCTGTGTAGAGCGTTGAAAACGTTAGGTGAACCGATCGATTGGTCAACATTATTAATTCATATATTAGGGCCAAAGCTCGATTTTAGAACGGTCACGCAATGGGAAGAGTTTACCATACAACAAAAAATTAGTGAACCCAAATTGAAGGATATGTTGTCATTTTTAGCACAAACAGAGCTTTATCCACAATATCGAAACAGAATTTTTGCACTCGACGCGCGTTTCGCTAACCATGTTAGCATCGTCAGGAGATGATTAAGAGTCTTAATCATCTCCTGATGATGCTAACATGGTTAGTGAAACGCGCGTCGAGTGCAAAAATTCTGTTTCGGTATTGTGGATAAAGCTCTGTTTAGTGCATGTTGCCGAAGGTTCCAAACCCCAACATAGCATTTTTAGCAGACAACTGTAAATTATTCGAAACGGCAGGTACGGATACTTATAATCACCACAGAAACTAATTCAACTTTACTTGAAACCGGTGCAGTGGCCTCTGCATCAAATTAATCTGTTCTCTATTTTTCTTCATGATCAAAGGCATAATGAATTATATTAGGCTATATTACCATTATCTTAATGTATGTTATTTATTTTGATTAGGTGGTTCCTGAAAACTAAAGCAAATAGGTTATGGGACGCCTCTGGTTTTAAATTCGAGACTGACAGAAATGTCGATAATAAGCATTTTAATATGGGAAAAGGAAATAATGATCGAAGACAAGTGAACCTAGCAAATCAAACGAAAATTATGGATGTGGAATGCGGTTTTTGTAAATTAAATCATTATGTTTATCGATGCGACCGGCTAATAAAACTGCCGTTAGAAGCGCGAATTCATGAAATAAAAAAAATGGGATTGTGTTTTAATTGTTTACGGTCCAATCACACATTAAACGAATGCATGTCTGGATGCTGTAAAATATGTTCGAAACGACATAATACTTTGTTACACGAGCCATCAACTACTCCCCCACCAGTTAATGCAATGCAGGGTACTGCTAGACAGTGGCTCGCAGGCTAATTTTATGACAGTAAATCTCGCACAAACAAACTCAGTTTGCCTTTTATATGGTAAATATGCCAATCGTGGGCATCGGTGAGTCAATTAATCTGATTAAAAATTGCGTAAAGACCGAACTGAAAGCAACTAATGATCAGTTTAGGGCATCGGTTACCTTCTTACTTATCGATCGTATAACCGATAAGTTACCATCGAGGTCGTTTAAAAAATCGTTATTAAATTTGCCCAATGACATGATACTTGTCGATGAGCAATTCGATACGTCAAAAGAAATCGACTTGGTTTTAGGAGCTACAATATTTTATCAAACTTTGGGTAGCGAACAACGGCGGTTTGGTAATGAGCATCCAATCTTGCCAAGCACTAGCTTCGGTTGGGCCGTCGCGGGTCCGTTGCCAGTGGTACGCATTTCTAATCAATCTCGGAACCAAGTTTGTAACTTAGCGATAACTAAGCTAGAAAATCAAATGGCCATATTTTGGCAAATCCAGGAATATCCGTTTAAAAAACATTTAAGCGGTGAAGAAGCTGAATGCGAAGCAATTTTTCGAGAAACGGTGAGACACGATGTAAACGGACGATTTATCGTAAAATTACCCACTCGCGAAACAAGCGTGAGTCGCTCGAATCGGCGATTAAGAGAATAACTTCAATCGAAAGAAAGTTCAATAAAAATCCTGAGTTTAAACGAAAATATGTAGAGTTTATGCGCGAGTACCATGATCTCGGTCATATAAGGAAAATCGAATCGAAAAACGGTATAATTCACAATACCGGGAAAAACCTAATTTATTTGCCGCACCACAGAGTTTTAAACGAGAGTAGCACGACAACTTCCTTGAGGGTCGTCTTTGACGCGTCGCGTCCAACAAGCAGTGGAACGTCACTTAATGATATATTGCTTGTTGGAGCAACAATCCAGGACGAACTATTTTCAATTTTAATTCGATTCCGGCAATATCCAATTGTTAATATAGTCTGTAAACCGAGCGTTGATCGTTACGTCATAAATCCTGACGTCAGATCAGTTTTGAAGCATGTCCTGAATTGATTCACAAGAGTCTTGGGAGGAGCATAACTTACGCTTCGCGCATGATCCATTTCGTGTCGGTAAAGTAGACGGCTATTGTCGATCTCGAATGTGAGGTTAGATAGGACGCTGAATTCCTATTTCTATGCTGAATTCAAATCAAACCAACAACAAACAACATGTCATGCTCATGAACTCGTAATTCATAGATTTAATTTAAAGAAACTAACCGATAAACATGTCTTTTTTCACTCTGGTAAGATAATATTTGGATCTCCAATATGAATATTTTAATTTTATGCAATCTACTTTGTTTTAGGTGAAGAAAAAAAGTTGTGAGGTTTGCAATAGGAACTTAAATTAACAACACAATACAAACAGAAATATTCTAGTGTTCTAGTAAAATTCCGGCAGAAATTCTTAGATATACAGGGGTCTTGTTATCTTGTGTGAATGAAAACATATCTAAAACCTGCGAAATTTCGAATAATAAGTGGAATCTTTGCTACGAGAAAAGTTATGTACTTATACATGTGATATGTGGTTAATTGAAGAAACATTCAACTCAATTCAAAAGTAATGTACTGTGAAACAAACTTGGCCGTGAGAATAGTGTATAAAAAAATCACAAGGACATTTTTAATATCCGATATGCAACTGAGGTGATTTGGACCTTTTCTTTACCAATTAATTTTTATTTGTCATACGATTGTGAACTTGTAAGCATCTGTAAAGTGTAGTAAACAAATTAATAAAAAGAGAAATTTACAATTGCAGTAAACTTTGGCGTATATTTAAATTTGACTGTATAAATGCAATTTTATTCATCGGTTAGCTACAGTTTTTGTTGTCTTATCATTTAATTAATCATTTCACATTATAGCAGTGTTCTGTAGTTAATAAAACTGAAAGACCTCAAACATGTAGCTTTTCCTTAGTTTAATATATGTAGGTAAGTAAGTTTTGTTTATAATTTATTTGTGTTGTTTTGTTGCTTAATGGCTCAAAGGCTTAGATTTGTAAAAGTTTATTTGATTTTTGTACAAGTTTTGCTTATTATGTAGCTGTAAATATCGCCATTACGGCCTTAGTTCAAACTTTTAATAATATTTGTTATTTTTAACATAGGACATCTCATATAAAATATATTAAATGGGTGACGGTATAGCATAATATTGTATTTGAGTCTGTTGTACTTCAGTTATAACCAACACCAACTAAAGTAACTTAAACAAAGTAGAGTAGATTGACACCATAAAATAAAACTCAAGTATGAGAGAAAACGAAAACAATGCTAATTTATTTTCAAAAAATTCCCAAATGTTTATGAAATGGAAAACAAAACATTTTATATAACCTAAAGTGTGCTATAACATGATTCATATACAACAACTGTAAAGGTCTGGCATATATTATGTGTTAAATTTAACAATTTAAAATCTTATTTTTCTTTATACAAACTTACAATAAACACCAATGAAAAACAAATTGGAAAAACACCTTACATAGCACATAGAGTCACTAAAACAGAGTACTATAGTACACAAAATACACAAAACTCATCGGGAGACACAAATGACAGACAAGACAAAAGATAATAAAACTATAATTCAACTCATCATAAAAAACAATAATTCACTCATTATAAAAAACCATACCACACAATCGATGGAAAGAGATGCTGTAATTTAAGGTTCTTGTATCATGTTTTACGAAAGGAGTCATTGTATCTTCTGTGCTTATGATGAGCACACTGTTTCCTGCTCATTGCTAAAATAATACTCATCATCATCATCCAAGTGACAAGAATTGAGATTGATAATGACCGGTAATACCTATATCCGAAGCATCTCTCCTTTTTCCAGTCCTCGCTAATTGTATTATAGCATTTGTGTGATGAACATAATCTCTCCATTTTTTAGTGTAATCTAAAACAGATTCTCTTATAAAAATTATATCTAAAAGTTGGACCAGATTCTTACCTTTTGAAATGCTTCATTCCACAAATTTAAAACAGCTTCGCTTGTGACAGGATGTATCGAACTGATACAAGCCTCGTAATAACGCTTACATTCTGACGATACCATCTCAATAGGATTATATTAGCAGATCAGTAGATATCTGCACTCTGTCAATATTCATCAGGTTCGTTTGCAATGAACGCAGTGTGAGATGTTCGCCTAAATAATGAATAAATTATTTAAAATAATGAAAAATTAAATGCAGATTACCTTTCTCATACATAGCATACATGCTCTCCTTATAGTATGGCCATGAACTTTGTGAAGAGGGTCTCCATAAGAGGAAACAATATCAACATTTGCCTTGATTGTAAAGTCAACAAGTTTCTAAACTGCCTTTCAATGCATTCTTTGCACAGTGGCTGACGATATTCTTAAAGCATCAGAAACTCTCTACAACAAATAATCCTACTCTCAACTTACATTAGGTATAAACTGCACTCACTGGTAAAAGCGTTTTTCCTGCTTCTTTTTCGTGATTAAAATAGTCTATTAGTTTTAAAATGAGGACTTGCTCATTTTCAGTGTACCGATGTCCAGGCATTTTCAACTGCGATATCAATCATAAATAAAAACAGAAAAATACGTTGGACTAACTTCAAATAAAATAAATAAATATATATTTGACACTTTGACAGATGAGGAATTTCATTAATTTCATCTGATATCCTCATATATTTAATTAAATATATGGATATCCTAGCGTGCGCAGCTCAACGTACGTCCGTGACGTCAAATTTCTGTCACCCCCGATTGACGGTGGTATGAGAGCGAAAGACAAGGTATGAAGTAACGATCAACGCTCGGTTTACAAACTATACAGCTGATGTGGCTAAAATGTACCACCAGGTGCTGATGGAGCCTCAGCAATACGACCTTCAGCGGATTGTGTGGCGAGAAAACCGTGATGAAGAAATATCACACTTTCAGTTAAAAGCCGCAACCTACGGGACTGCGTCAGCCTCATTTTTGGCCACTCGTGTGTCACAAACTAAAGACAGGCTGTAAAATGAATAGATGCACATTAAATTCAAGATACCGGCAACCATAACCATATATACTTTTCCTTTTTAAACCCTTGCTTGTATGCCTCCAGTCCAGTAGCGTAGACGAATCAATTACATTAAAAATAATTTCAGTGGTGTGCTAGATTGTATACAACAAGTGGCACTGGAAAGCAAGGACGGGTTTCCGGAAAGCACAAATGTTATTTTAACTGACTTTTATGTTGACGACTTGATTACGGCTACAAACGATCAAGCAAGCGCAATCAAGTTAAAATCCGAAATTAGCGACCTTTTGGGTCGTTTTGGGTTTCCGCTTCGAAAGTGGATGTCAAATGATCCCCAAGTAATCGGACAAGATCAAGTTAAAAATAATGATAAGTACTGTTTGAACGAACGCGATGTTAGTAACACGTTGGGCCTTGTGTGGCATGCTAAGTCTGATACAATCACTTACACTGTAAAATCAGCTAACACTTCAAAAATAACAAAGTGTATCATTATTTCAGAAATATCTAGCATTTTCGATCCGTTTGGTTTACTTGCTCCAATCATTATTAGATCCAAAATTCTTACGGGGAGGGGATTCACCCCTTCCTACAGAAATCGATATTTCGTGGGTAAATTTAGTAGACGATCTACAACACATAAACGGCATAATTTTACCAAGACATGCCATAATTTTAAATGCAAAGTATATTGAACTTCACGCGTTCTGCGACGCCTCCCAGGTAGCGTAAGTTTGTTCAGACTCCCAGTATAGCGGACTTTCTCTTAAAAAATCGAATAACGTGGAAGTTTATTCCACCACGATCACCTCATCACGGGGGCCTCTGGGAGACAGCAGTTAAAAGGGCGAAATATCATATTATCCGAGTTCTGGGTAAAAATCATATTACTTTCGAAATACTTGCAACTTTGTTCGCACAAGTTGAAGCGGCCATGAATTCAGCCCGTATCATCCCATTGTCTGAAGATCACTCCGATCTATCCTGCATTACGCCTGGTCATTTTTTGATCGGAACACCATTAGTCTCCATACCTGAACTCGATTTAATAAACTTACCCCAAAATCGGTTAAACCAGTACCAAGAGGTGCAAGAGATGTTCCAAACATTTTGGCAAAGATGGTCCCGATACTACCTGATCAGTTTGCAACAACGTTCAATAAATGGCTATCCGCTACTGATTCGCTTCCAAAGGTTGGGTCCATGGTTCTCCTAATAGAAGAAAATACCCCTCCACTTTATTGGCGTCTAGGCAGAGTATCCGAAGCCCATCCTGGTAAAAACAACCTCCTACGAGTGGTTACAGTACAAACTTCTACTGGAATCACCAAAAGAACTGTGCAAAGGCTGGTCCTCCTTCCAATCGCTTGAAAGACCACCGCTTTCAAGGGCCGCCGGGATGTCCGAACTCGGAATACGCAACACAAGCCGGCAGAGCGAGCGCCAAGGGGAAGAGAATCGGCAATCGACAGCGACAACGTCAACAACAATAAATTTTTTTCTTTTTGCTAACAATATTATATGCGAATTACGAAATAAAACAAGTTTGTGGTAATAACTAGGCGTTCATCATTGAAAACCCTATCGAATCACGACAATAAGAATGATTTTATTTCTTTTGTTGTAGTAGGTAATGGGAAATTTTTAATTTTTTCGACTTTCCGGGGATTTAGCTTTATGCCCCGGGGGTAATGACGTGTCCAAGAAATTCGACTGTCTTTTCCATGAGTTCAGATATCTAGTTGGATTTTTAGATTATATTGATTCAATCTTTGAAGCACTTGACGAAGAATATTTACATGTTCCTGTAGAGAACTGGAATAAATAATAATGTCGTCCATATAGACTAAGCAAATATTGTTTTGTAGGCTTGAAGGGACGCTACCCATTGCGCGTTGGAAAGTGGCAAGAGCGTTTTGTAAACCAAAAGGCATTCTATTAAATTCAAAATGACCATTTTCTACGCTAAAAGCTGTCTTCGCAATCGAGTTTTGATGCATTGCGACTTGATGAAAGCTTGAGGCAAGATCCAGTGTTGAAAAATAGTTAGATCGTCCGAGTCTGTCAAGAATGTTCGAGATGTTAGGAATCGGATATCGATCATCTATCGTTTTTCCGTTTACCTTGCGGTAATCGACTAACATTCTCCAATTTGTCTTCCAGAGGCATCTGCCTTCTTGATCACTATCCAGACAGGTGATAACCACGGTGAACAAGATGGACGGATGATGCCGTCCTCTAACATTTTATTAATTTGATCATCACCTTACTTCTTATGGACGTACGGATATCTACAAGTCTTCGTGTGTATAGGTATTTCATCAGTTGTCTTGATTTGATGTTTAATCTTGTTGGTAAAAGTCAACTTATTATTAGGGTTATGAAAAATGTGAGGAAATTCCAAAATAACTTTCCTTACTGCGTTCATTTCCTCAGAATTTAAATGATTCGTTCTTAAGAACGATAAAGGATTTGTATCACTATTTTGTAAAATACCTGTGGTTTCTGTGATCTGCTCAATATTAAATAAAGAATATTCTAATAAAATAGATTCATTTGAAAAATTATGAATTTCCATTACTATGGTTTGGTTTTAAAGTTTGGAAATAGTTTGAGGAATAAAATAGTTCGTTTCAGTAATTTCAGGTGTAATGATTTCAGTATCCTCATTTAATTCAGTATTAACGTGACATAATTCAATATAATTTGCTGGAATTTCTAGTAATTGCGTGGCAAAATCGTGTCTAAGTTGTAGAGGAATTCTTACTTGTTGGTTATATAAGATTTTGTTCTGAAAATCGTGAAATGGCACAGACCTACCCTACAACTTATACAACCAGGGCCGTCTTGTCTATATTAAGCGCCGGGGTGCGAAAACCAGCTTGCGCCCCACCCCCCCCCCCCGCCCCCGTTTATTTTTTTTTAATTTTATTTTTGAATTCAATTTTTTTTTCTATATATCATAGTTGTGTATCGTTTTAAATATTACTAAATATGACAACCGTACATTCTAATAACTACGAGTACTTAGGTATATTATTTAAATTCAATTCTCTCTGCTTTTAAATTGGCAAAATTTTAAATAATATCCTCTGTTTTAAAATCTATTTTGGATTCAATACTTATTATGGCCAAATTTGTTAATCTATCTTGGGTTATCGTTGATCGTAAATAATTTTTTATTAATTTTAATTTTGAAAATTACCTTTCGCCTGCTGCTACTGTTACGGGAAGTGTTAAATATTTGCGCAAAGATGTTGAAAGATTAGGAAACACGAACATTAAGTTATTAGAGTAAATATAGTTCAATACATCAAAAGGTGTTGTATCTTTATTTATAAAAAATAAGGGTAACATATCCAATTCATTATATAGGTCTTCTCCGTCAACATACGATCTATTTTGAAACGATAAGTTTTTTTGTAAGTCCATACATTGCGTTTTTTTCTCGGCTACCTCTAATAACCTCCAACTGTTAATACTTTGCAAAAATGAAAATTTGTTGTTATGTTCTGTTAATAAATTAAACCTTTCATTTAATTGTAAGAGAGCAGTATCAAGTAATAAAAAATAAAAGTTTATTTTAAATTTTGTTTTTGAATCTAATATGGGCTCATCTTTAGCTAAAATGTCTTTTTCTGGGTCGTGGACGAACAGTTTCGGTGAATTCCGGTTCACAATCTAAATCAGCAGCAATCAATTTTGAATCTAATAGAAATTGTTCAAATGCAGTGTCTGTACGGTATGCGCATCGATCATTTTGACTTCCTCAGAAAGAATAACGTCTGACTTTTGTAAAATTTTGCTTACAGTATTAATTTTTGACAAAATGACGTACCATATTACAACTGAACATATGAATTTGTAGGACTTGCATCACTCTCGGACTTATCATTCATAAAAATAAAATATAGTGCATCATACATTTTTTCAATGTTAAAGCGAAGGACTTTTACAGCATCAACTCTACTTTCTCATCGCGTATTTGAAAGAGGCTTTAATGTTAATGTAGGTATCTGGTTCATAATAATATAAGAACGTGAAGTTGATGCCAAAAAAAATACATATATTTCCTGAAGAATGGAAATAAAGTTTGATATTTCCAATGCACTTTTAGCGGCATCATTCACTACTAAATTAAGCGTGTGAGCAGCACAGGGAACGTAAAAAAGGATTCATGTCCAATATATTTTTTTAAGGCCTATATTTTTTCCTCGCATATTGGCCCCATCATATCCTTGGCCTCGTAAATCGTCTAGGTCAATATTGCATGATTTTAAGAAATCTAACAAATAAGTTGCTAATACCTGTCCAGTAGTATCAGTTACAGGTAAAAAACCTAAAAAATCTTCTCTTACCTCAGCAAGTTTTGTTGATGGATTAAAATAAACAAACCTTACAATAACAGTAAGTTGTTCTTTGTGAAAGATATCTGGTGTGCAATCTAACAGAAACTGATTTAATTATACTTATGATATATGGCGTAGAAATAGGGCGCTCGGCGCCCCCTAAGACTTTGCGCCCGGGTGCCACGCACCCCTTGCACCCCCGGGTAAAGACGGCCCTGTATACAACTAAAAGCAAATTCACTGCTTAATCAAATTAATTTTATTTAATAAACGCAGGCAAAATTAATCAAATATAAAAAGAATAAGGCGGTAGCATTCCCATACCAAGCGCCGAATAAAAGAAACGTAATCACGGTAATCGAGTGACGGAAGGCGCGAACCCTATAAGAAGGCAAATGCGCGACTGAATCGTGACACTTGTTAGTTAGCAGTTTTAAGGTACATACGAGTACCTGTGAGTGCTGTGGACTCCCTTTGCGAGAAATTGGATATACCTTGGCGACGTCTCCTCGGCCGCGAATGTTGTATATCTAATTACATTGATATTATTGGCTTAACAACGGGAAACCGGCTGGCTTAGTAAACGGTATTAATAAGGAAATTTTGCAAAGGGAATTCGAGACATTCATAGGTATTAATTAAGTTAGGTTACCCTCTGGCGACGTTTCGACGCCTGCGAATTGGGTAATCTAAGTTATTGGTCGGCCAAAGGGTTATAATTACATGAAGTTAGGTTACTCTCTGGCGACGTTTCGACGGGCGAATTGATTAATCTAGGTTCTTGGCAACAGAGCGACGTCCTTGTGCGGCCGCGAAACTGTTGACAATTATTCGATTGTAACCCTTTCATTGCTTTTCAAGTAAAAGAAAGTTAATGTAAGAGTTAAATTATCTAGCAAAAGGCAGGAAGTCACGCGAAAACCTACTAAGGCAGTAGAGTCAAAGCAAACCGATCCTGAATTAGTCCAAAGTGAACTGTGTAAAATTACAGGTGAGAAGTTATTTCATTAGAATATAGGTCACATATTTCGTTAATGTATTACACCTATTCAGTTATCTGACTCTATAAATCGGGTTTGGTAAAGCAAAATAGATAGATAACTCATATAAATTTACCAACACAAGTTACTTGTGTCACGAGACGAACATGATAATTATGTCCTCTTTCTTTGGGAATTAAAATATTATAACTTATGTGCCAATAACTAAGGTTAAATCAAATCACTTTAATAAATAAAATCAAATTACCAATTCACTACATACGAGTATATCATGAGTTGATTCAAGATAATCATAAAAAGGGAAATATTCGTTGCCAATGGCATAAATGTGATACAGATTTAGGGAACGGTATTCAGATCAAATTGGACAAGAGTATCGGGTTTCGGTCAGACCAATTAGGCCATGTAAATAAAGAAAATGGGCAAACACTCCGTAGGTATAAAATTAGGAATGATTCCAAGAATGAATTATGGACACAATGTAGGGTTTGACATAAATAAATGTGAAGTTTATGTTTAAAAGGTTTGAATGAAACATGGAGGACATAAAGACAACTTAGGTATAGGTTTGGCTGGTTTGGTTATTAATATTGACTATACATAATTAAAAATAAATTACTTATTGAATGGGTTATGAAGCTTACCAACATTCAAATTCTCCCACTGGGCGTACCGCCCCTGCGTTAAAAAAAGTATCTCTTAGCCTGATCAGCAAAACAGATCCGAGGCTGAAGCACCTTCGCCGCGTGAAAAAGAGTAAAATTCTAGAATATCGGCTGGCGTATCTCCCCCGCGTGGAAAAAATTATAAACACTAAACATCTTTGATGTACTGCAAGTTAACAGTATACAAGGTTGGCGTTTCTGGTACAAGGCACTGACTTACGTGCAATTAGGTATATAGCGTCTGTTGGTTGGTCATTGGCGGTTTGATAGAGGCGGACGAATGAGGTGAAATGTATGTAATGTAAATATGAAGTATACCTTTTCGCAGTGGGCCATTGCTTGCCACTTATTTTTGATAGCGGTTTCATGCAAAATGGTCACCATAGTTTGGTCAAACATAATGTTTATAAATTAAGTTGGATATATGATTTATACCATTGAACGAATTGATTATCTGATAAACTTGTGTATGATTTTATTTGTTACAATTTTACTGTCCAATTTATTGTTTGTTAAAATGCCTAAGGATTTCGTTACTTGAATTGTGTTGTGATGTAATTTCCATTCGTATGACTTTAATTTTCCAAACTGATAAACTTAAATATGATTTCATTTGTTACAATTTTAATGTCCAATATACTGCTTGTTAAAATGCGGAAGGATTTCGTTACTTGAATTGTGTTTTAATTTTCATTTGTACGACTTTAATTTACCAAATTGATAACTTGTGTATGATTTTATGTATTGCAATTTTACTGTACAATTTATTGATTAACAAATTGCGTAGAGATTTATTTGTTAAAATTGTGTTATGATTTATATTTCGACGACTTTTACTTACTAAATGCTAAAACTTCCTATGGTTTGAAATTGATAGTGCGCTGGGTTGTTCAATGTATGAATTTTTAATTATTATTAAAATAAATGTGTTTGTCGAAAATTGGTTTTTATTGCTGTTATTAGCTTTTCAGACAAGAGGTACGCTACTCGAAGATTCGATAAACAAACTTAAACTTATTCAAACTCTAAAAGAACCTGCTACGCGCACAGCTAAAATACAGGGTCCTCAACAATAAATTATTTCAAAGAAATAATAGTTCACGTGACGATCACAGCCAATGCGTGTAAACACGACCGGGGTATGTGTAGTTTCAATCGATATTTAATTATTATCTTGAATAGCTTTTATTCCTATTATTCCTTCAAAATAATCATGACAGTTAAACATTAAAAGTTCGATATCATTCAAAATATTAAATTCCTTTAAAATAGGTATTATAATTTTTCCGTGTGTTTTTTGTGTACCGATATACGTAGTTAACTTGTTTTGTGAATTTATTATAAGATTCGAAAAATAATTTTCGGTAATAAAAGGTCTTATTAGTGAACCATGGCTACCTGTATCTATTAATAATTTGCAAGGGGGGACATCTATCATTATATAAGGTAATTGCTTTATCTGATAGCTATTTAAAGTCAAGCTGGTCTTTTGCTTCTGTGGAAATGAGAACATTTTAATTTTCTGAATCAGTGTCGTATTCATATACGTCGGCGTCGTCTAATTCTAAAAATTCATTTTGTTCTGGGATTTCTTTCTCGAATTGTTCTTGGCTAAACTCCACTAAATTAGTAGAATAAATATTATTTATTTCCTCTATAGTGTATCGTGGAGGTTCCGCGTGAGGGTTGGACCTGAAAAAATTAGGGTTGTAACCTGAATGGTTAGAGCTGTGGAATCTTTGTTGTGATGTTTCGAAATTATTGACACCAAACATGGGTGTCGGTTTATCAAGCGGCAAATTGGGTTTAGAAACAAAGGCTTTCTGTGGGGTTTTTCCAAAAACTGCGGAAGATCTAGGAAATCTTTGCATTTGTTGCCAATTTGGTCTTTGTTGTATGTTAATGGACTGAGAAGGAAATATTGGTTTTGGTGAGGCTCGAAAACTAGGCATATTTCTAAAAGATCGATAATTATTTTGTGAAATGGGTTTTGGGTCAAAAAGTTTGTTTTGGTCTTGTTTAGTAATTTCGTTCTTGTAATGTAAATGGTTTTCGTCAGCTTGGCAATTTAATACAAAAGGTGTTGTATTGTCTAAAGTATCAGGTCTGTGTACCATTAAAATTGTTCTAAGTTCAGTTGGAGAATTAGCTTTCAAATTCTGTATAGCAGTATGTTTATGTGCTCCAATCAAAATTTGTGAAACAGCGGCATAATTTGCATCTAAACTTATTTTCAAAGATATGATTGCTTTTAATTTTTCTAAATAGTCACAAATATTTTCTTTAGGTTGCCTATTCATTTGTATAAGTTCTTGAGTTAAATTTTCTAGAGAATGTTGATCACCAAATTTTAATCTAAGAGCTAATTTAATTTTATCCCATGTATCTAGATTTGGACGCGTAACTCAAAATAATCCTGCATCTGCTACACTCTGCGGACCGGGGGTTGCTTGTTCGGACACTCAATAAATGGTAGAAACCAACGTGCTTGTTCGCTAAAACACCGTTTGTAAAACCGTGCACACACAAGGCTCCTTAACATGCTTGTGCTTTATCACACTCCGGAATTTCGTAGAGTATTCCGCTAGCACTTAATACAAACGCACTTTTAATTATCACGTTCTTGAGCAGAAGTTTTACTAGTATTAATTACGAACAGACTCTGATTATCCCACCGACTGCGCCAATTAAGTTTTCTTTTCAGTCAAACTCGTTTTTAAAAACAAAGTACAAGGTATGACAAGAGAAAATGTTGAACAAATTTCTACGACTTAAGATCGACGACAAATGCTGCTCGTTGTTGTTCCGGTTTCATATTTATATGTTTTATCAATTGGTACAAAAAATTAGGAACAACAAAATAAGCACCATTCCATAAATGTTTTTAAAAGTTGCTATATTCCACTAAAATCCTCTAAATTGGGTCTCTTAGATATTTTTTTTTGTAGAGAGAAACCCTAAAACCAACCTGCATTTTTCATTTTGGAAATATGTTTATTACTAGTTACAAGTGTCTAAATGAATTTTTTTCATTATTTCCCAATGTTATTGTACGCATCAAAATATTGAAACAAAACTTAATCGACATCGCTATTATCACAAGACAACTTGTAAAATATATCTTTGCGTAGTAAAAGTTATAAACTTATTTTTGTTAAGTGAATTTTGTGTTGATAATCGTGATAAAAATGTAGATTCCCTAAAATTTGTCAATTCGATTATTCACAGAAATTAAGCTAGTCGATAATATTCTCAAACATTGGGAATCGAACACTGTGCTCAAGCTCAAAACTTTTCTCTTAATCCTGTACCGAAAAAGTTATATTATAGGGGATCAGCTGTTTTGCTGTCCTTACAGTTTATCATTTATGATAGGCGAACATAAATGCAGTTTTATATCTCAGTGAGCCAAAGTTCCAATATTCGAGAACTCATTTAGGATATGCTTAATTTTATGAGCGTGTACGTTTAGTTTATTTTTCATTTTTGAATGTTATTTTAGGGATTTAACAAACCTATCGAACCGAAACAGGGAGAATATCCGTATCAAGCCACGTTGCTGGCGCAACTAAATGGCACACAGTTAATATTTTGCGGTGGTAGTTTAATACATCCAAGATGGATCCTGACTGCAGCACATTGTTTGGAACAAGATGGTAAACAGTTTTCTCCGTAAGTTTAGGTTAATTTTCAACGGAGCTTCTATTAGATTAAAGTTTGTAGCAAAATTTGGGAGCATAAAGTTAGGTGCTAACTTGGATATACTAATAATGGAATACGGAGAGACAATCAGTATGTTTATGTAGCTTGAACTCTATTTGATTTAACTCCGCTGGTTACGTTAAATCGCTTCGAAATTGAGTTATCGAATAGTATTTTCCCAATAGCATAAAACGTTTCAGTTAGTACATCAGCATAGATCATTTGGTGATACATTTTACTCAATTTAAGGCAAATGTGATTGTTATTGCCAGTAAATAAATAGTGAATTTTCGTTCTCCAACTGTTTACTACAGTTTTGTTTATTCTTACAGTATTTGAATTGTACGTACTTTATAATAATTGTTTCCTTAACTTTATTACTAACTATTTGTAATAATTTTTTTGATAGAATTCGTTTATACTATGTTTAGGTTCAAGGAAATCTCAGCTTACTTGGACAATATTCATTAAACTTGAAAGGATACTAAATCAGCTTTCTTGAACAAAGTTTATTGAAAAATTTAAATCAATGATCCAACGTTTCGGTACTGCTCAGTACCATCTTCAGGGCTACAACAATCAGAGAAAATTGTTTTTTAATATAATAATAAATTATTTAAAATTTAGGGTTGGCATTAGTTTAAAGGACAATAAATTTAATAAATTAATAATACCAACCAATAAAAAATTTAAGTTGATAACTTATTTTTTGTAAAAACGTTGTCAATATATATAAATGTATGCTTATTAAAATTATATAAATATGTAAAAAGGAGAATATTTAAAAAGTTAAAATGTTTTGTTTTACAGAAACAAGAGTCACTACAATACACACAAAAATAGGCATCTACAAATTGTTTTTAACTGGACTATAACTTAAAAAAGACAGGGTGCAACTCAATTTAAAAAACACTATTATCTAGTTTAAAAAATATATAATTAAAAGACTTGACTCACCCAGATTATTCCAATTTAGTTACCAACGGTAATTCAACAAGTGGCGTGGCCACTCGTGCCTGCGGCACGCGCGAGGCCCTTCGGGCCTCGTTTGTGTGACCTACGGTCACACATTATTGCCACGCTCCTATCCGTACCGTGGCCTATAATTAGAAAGCCCTTATAATTAGAGTTACCAATCGCTAGTCTAATTTTACCGTGATAATTTTCTAATTGGTTGCCATGGTAACCGACTTGTCAACGTCAATCGTTAATTTTTTTAAATCTTTACCTAAATACCAAATATCAAATCTCTAAGTCGTACGATTGACGAATTATGACGATTTTTTACTTTTTTTTGGTTACCATAGCAACCAATTTTTTAGTAGGAAATTATGCTTCATAAAGAATCCTAAGTACCATACTATATATTTTATTAGTGATATATATATTATTATTTGGTTGCCATGGTAACCGACTTGTCAACGTCAATCGTTAATTTTTTAAAATCTTTACCTAAATACCAAATATCAAATCTCTAAGTCGTACGATTGACGAATTATGACGATTTTTTGCTTTTTTTTGGTTACCATAGCAACCAATTTTTTATTAACAAATTAGGCTTCATAAACAATCCTAAGTACCATACTATATCTTTTATTAGTGATGTACATATTATTAATTGGTTGCTATGGCAACCATGTTGTCAACAAAAAATGCTAACATACTTTCACCACTACTTATACATTGACATCGAAAAAAGAAAAGTTGATCCTTGTTTTCACATACAAAAATGCCAAAAAACGTTAACTTGTCCTGTTTTCACACCCTGTATATTAACAGATCGTAACCAATATTAATAGCCTTCTAGGGTTTGTGGACCTCTACCTCTATGCCAAATTTCAAGTCGCTATCTTCAAAATTGCGACCTGTAAATGCCAAAAAACCGTAACTTGTCCTGTTTTCACACCCTGTATATTAACCTATCGTAACCAATATTAATAGGCTTCGAGGGTTTGTGTACCTTTACCTCTATGCCAAATGTCAAGACGCTATCTTCAAAATTGCGTCCTGTAAATGCCAAAAAAACGGTTACTTTTCCTGTTTTCACACCCTGTATATTAACCGATCGTAACCAAAATCAATAAGCTTCGAGGGTTTGTGGACCTCTACCTCTATGCCAAATTTCAAGTCGCTATCTTCAATATTGCGACCTCTCAATGCCAAAAAACCGTAACTTGTCCTGTTTTCTCACCCTGTATATTAACCGATCGTAAGCAAAATCAACAGGCTTCGAGGGTTTGTGGACATCTACCTCTATGCCAAATTTCAAGTAGCTATCTTCAAAATTGCGAACTGTAAATGCCAAAAAACGGTAACTTGTCCTGTTTTCACACCCTGTATAACAGTTAGAGCAAAAGAGCAAAGAAACAAAAATACGTCTTTTACCGAATACTTTCATTTCACATAAAAAAAATTAAGGTTGGTCCTTGTCTAATGCCAAAAATGCCAAAAAACGGTAACTTGTCCTGTTTTCACACCCTGTATATTAACCGATCGTAACCAAAATCAATAGGTTCCGAGGGTTTACGGACCTCTACCTCAATGCCAAATTTCAAGTCGCTATCTTCAAAATTGCGACCTGTAGTCGATCCCATCACATACATACATACATACATACATACACACACACATACAGACAAAAAATCAAAATTTTTTTTTTCGATTACAAATCGATTGGTATAAGTTTCAGAGCGATCCGACGTACCGTTACGAAGTTTTTGTCCCGATTGGTCTCGCCCTATAGAAAGCCCATATATAATTGTGGGCTTTCTAACAAGCGACATACTTCACATATTTACAAAAACCACGCATACAAACAATAACAGAGAGAACAATTTACGCAAGCCAAGCGATTCGGTACTTCTAAAAAGCATTAAATATTGCACCTATATGAGTTGGACTACTATTAATTGATGTGGTCACTCCCACCGTTGTAATTAATTTGGGGCTGCGGTAATTATGTTGTGATAAATTACGCTTAGATCTTGAGTGTCTCTATTGAGATTAACACAAGGACGATTTTTGTGTATGTGGCACATTTCTAAAAACAGTTTTTTTTTGTTGTTAACTTCATTATCTAAGATTTGGACATCCTGAAATTTAAATATATGTCCACTGTCAAAATAGTGTCTGGCCAACCCAGTCTTTGGATTATGCAAATTCGTTATATTGCAATCCCTACGGTGTTCTCAGACTCTATTTTTGAGATATTGCTTGGTCTATCCAATATAACTGTTATCACAAGCCTCACATGGAATTTTGTAAACAACACTGCTCTTATTGTCTTTGCCAGTTTTATCCTTTAAGCATGAAAATAGTTGTTTTGTACTTTTGGTTTGATACCAATGGGGGCCCCGATTAGTCCTATTTTGGCCAACTTGGTGATTGACTTTGTTGTTAGCAGGGTTCTGGATAATGTTGATTTTGAGATACCGTTCTTTTTCTTGTATGTGGATGACTCAGTGTGTTCAGTACCTAAAGGTAAAGTTAACAAGCTGCTTTCTATGCTAAATAGAGTAAATAATAATTTACAGTTCACCTGTGAGGTAGAAACAGGTCAAAAATTATCATTTTTAGACTTATTAATCATTAACAAAAACCAACGTCTAACACTGAATATTTTTAAAAAAACCAACTAGTTCTAATAGAGTATTAAATTATTTTTCAAAGCACTCACTTTAACAAAAATTAAATATTATAAAACAGTTTCGAGACAGAATATTCAAGCTCTCCGATGACATTTTTTGGAAAGAAAATCTGAATAAATTAAAAATAACATTGATGTCAAACAATTATCCCAAAAACTTAATTAATAATTTACTGAGTCATCGCCCACAACAACCAAGAAATTTACCAAGTTCACTACTTAATGAAAAAAGATATTATAAAATACCCTACATCCAAGGGCCATCAGAACCTCTCAAAAGAATCTTAAAGACTGAGAATATTGAAATTGCTATGTATCAAACCAAAAGTACAAAACAACTATTTTCATGCTTAAAGGATAAAACTGGCAAAGACATTAAGAGCAGTGTTGTTTACAAAATTCCATGTGGGGCTTGTGATAATAGTTATATTGGACAGACGAAGCAATATCTCATAAATAGAGTCTCAGAACACCGTAGGGATTGCAATATAACGAATTTGCATAATCCAAAGACTGGGTTGGCCAGACACCATTTTGACAGTGGACATATATTTAAATTTCAGGATGTCCAAATCTTAGATAATGAAGTTAACAACAAAAAAAGACTTTTTAGAAATGTGCCACATACACAAAAATCGCCAATAGAGACACCCAAGATCTAAGCGTAATTTATCACAACATAATTACCGCAGCCCCAAAATAATTACAACGGTGGGAGTGACCACATCAATTAATAGTAGTCCAACTCATATAGGTGCAATATTTAATGCTTTTTAGCAGTACCGAATCGCTTGGCTTGCGATCGAGTGAAATTGTTCTCTCTGTTATTGTTTGTATGCGTGGTTTTTGTAAGTATGTCGTTTGTTGAATTACCGTTGGTAACTAAATTGGAATAATCTGGGTGAGTCAAGTCTTTTAATTATATATTTTTTAAACTAGATAATAGTGTTTTTTAAATTGAGTTGCAACCTGTCTTTTTTAAGTTATAGTCCAGTTAAAAACAATTTGTAAATGCCTATTTTTGTGTGACTCTTGTTTCTGTAAAACAAAACATTTTAACTTTTTAAATATTCTCCTCTTTACATATTTATATAATTTTAATAAGCATACATTTATATATATTGACAACATTTTTACAAAAAATAAGTTATCAACTTTAATTTTTTATTGGTTGGTATTATTAATTTATTAAATTTATTGTCCTTTAAACTAATGCCAACCCTAAATTTTAAATAATTTATTACTATATTAAAAAACAATTTTCTCTGATTGTTGTAGCCCTGAAGATGGTACTGAGCAGTACCGAAACGTTGGCTCATTGATTTAAATTTTTCAATAAACTTTGTTCAAGAAAGCTGATTTAGTATCATTTCAAGTTAAATCTTAGTGGACGTGATTCTATAAAGTAATATTCATTAAATATTGTCATCTTCAGAGCTAAAATGAAAGGACGGTCATTAGAATACATATATAAACGTAATTTTTTATATACCTAGAATTTGAAATAATTATCTGTCTAACAGGATAATGCTGAAAAATTTAAAAACAATTATACAATTACACTGATAGGAAGTTGAACAATCTGAAATATTATAATTTTTTTAAAAAAACTAACTGAACGATGTAAATCGGACGTAAGAACACACAAACAGGGAGAACCAAACAAAACGCACCTAGATTACTACGAGTCACAATTACGACGAATCTCATGCCGTCAGAATGCTGTGTCGGTACCTACTAAATCGCAATGTCGTACATTAGGAGTATAGACCAGGCAAATCTTATTTTTTCAATGAAGTTTAAGGGGACATTTTTATTTCAATGGTAGTCGATAGGTTTTATGTTCAGGAACAAATATACAAAAATCCTAAAAAATCCGTTGTGAGCTAAAAACGCCATCTTGAAAAAACATGGCCGACCGTTCAAATTTTAAAAAATTAAATATCTTCTTACCCCTTAGGTTAATTTCAAAGTTTTTGAAGTGAAAACTTCTTTGTGCGTGTTTTGCGTTTTTTTTGCCTTCTTCTGGCATGTTCCCTTATAGGTAGAGGGCCGCACTTTTCAGGGGATGTAGCCGGGGTAAAAAGAAGATCCTGGACGAAAACGGGACCACGTACCACCCCCCGTTTTGGCCAGGGGAGGGGAGAAGGAAGAACTTAAATAATTAATTTCAGGAAAACGGGAAGAAGTACAGGGTCGAAATTTTTATGGTAAGTGCGCCCCATGGGGGGGCCACCTTGGACAATACGGGGGGGACCGGGGCTCTAATTTAGGGGGGATTTAGGGGGAAAACCCGTTTTTCGCCCGTATCTCTGCAACGAAGGCTCGGATCGAAATTCTGACAAAACGATGACCAGGCTTGTTGAAGTTTTCACTTCGATCGTGTGGTCTTAAGCACACGCAATTTTTTTTTATTTTTACGAAATTTTTACCTTAACATAACAAGAAAATGATCCTTTAATTTAGATCTAACCAGGAATATACATTTCCTAACAAAAAAACTGAAAAAGAAAAAAAAAAATTGGCTTACATTTTATTTTTTAATACCACTAACTATCTTTACATTCTGCTTATTACAAAAACTCAGTCCTTCAAAAGATTCTCACACAGCATATTTGCAGTCTATACCATGGAAGTGAAGGCACATAGATCTGCAGCGTTCGACTTGTGAACATACACATTTTTTTGGCAGCCGTTTCGACATTTACAGTAGATCAGACTTAATACTTCTTCTGCTGCAGGAGATCGCTGCACTGTGATTGCACACATTTCATTTTTTGATACCTTCCATCCAAATTTATCCGGGGCTAGGAAATTTCCCATCCATTGCTGTACTTGAAGATAGGTTGTGAAAATAAAAAAGAAAACAATTTGCTATTAATGTAATCACTATTTGAAACACTACCTTCAGTGCATCTTTGGTTGGGGGGAGAACGGCCAAATCAAAAGATTTGTCGAGCGTCTGCTAGCTATACCAATATTGTAAAGTCTATATCGTTCTTCATTAATGTCTCGGGACCCATCTCATCCTTCTAATCCGTCCATAAAGGAGACAAATTCATAACCAACATTTTTTAGTTCATCTATACTGTTCTCTCTAAATTGCTCTCTAAGTTAATTGAAATTTATTTTTTTCATCGCCTAGAAATCTGCTTTACTTATATATGCATGACTGTTGATTCGCTGAGAATAATTTCAACTGGTATTTTCTTACTCTTTCTTAGTCAATGTTCTTCATGTTTTGTAGAAGGGATGTTAGTATACCCATCTAACACAATTTTATTATGACATTTTCGCCAAAATGTTTTAATACATAAGATATATTATATTAACAGTGGCATTAAACTGGCTTTGTCACTTTTTTCATACAAACTATTCTATTAAATAACTACTGTGAGTTAAGAAGCATGATATCATCACGCAACTTTACTGCTTTGATTGCTGCTGCTAATGATTTTACTTTATTTTTCATTTTAAAATGCAGTTCAGAAAAGCTTTTATCTACCATAGATTCTACTAGATCTAATCCTATTTCTCTCGCCATGTCTGTGACAGTTAACGTTCTCTTCTGCGACAACTCCATTGGTTATGCATGAAAACTTACTAAAATGGTATTCAAAAGGATTGTGGTTTTGCAAAACTTTACCAACACGACGCGCAGCGTAATGTTTTGTAAGTCGCAAGAGCTTTAAAGGCCTCTTATGCACGTATATAATACGCTATTTTTTTTTATTACGAACGCATCATATTCTCAAAAATGTTTTACTTTTTTGAGTTACGTAGTTACTATTTAGAATAAAGCAATGTTGTTTTTAAATGTGTTCCTTCATTTTGACATATGGTAATTTAAACGGCAGTTAAATATCTAGGTAAAAAAGGTAGATCAAATGTTTCTATAGCAACCTTTAAAAAAGTAGGCGCATCATAAACATCATTTTAAGCACGTTGTCGCTTGCGATAATCGTTGATTATGATGCATGCGTAATAAAAAATATCCTTTATCACAAAACAGCTTAAATTCACTAGGCGGCATACTTTGTTCTAATTTGCTCATATTTTGTATATAAATGTGAGCAGAATTTGCGTAATGGAAATGACCTACAGCGTAGAAAAATGGAAGCATCATCTTTAAAGCATTTAAGGCTTTTAGAAAAAGTGTCATTATAGTTACCATTTCATAAACATGGAGTGGGGGTGCCAATGCCAGGCGTGTACCGCGTGTCACGGAATTTAATCGGACGTGCATAAATTGGACTGTAATTATAGAAATAATAGATTTTAATAAATAACGCGAGCGGCCATGTTTTTTTAAATGGTGGCTTTAGCTCACTTCCGATTTTTTGGGATTTTAGATTTGCATTCTATGATAAAAGAGCTATCGTTTTCAACAAAAAAATAAAAACTTCACACTTACATTTTTTTAAAATTTGCCTGGTCTAGTATAAATTTAGATTGTATCCCCATCCATTGACTAAAATCACACTATCTAGTATATTGAAAATTACTTATTATGTTATGATAAATGATGTTAAGATTTTGTGTGTCTGTATTTAAATTAACATTGTATTTAGTATTGTGAAGAAGGCACATTTCTAAAAAAATTCCCTTTTAAAAATTTGTCTCTGAGTCCACCACTTTAATTGCATTGAATTTACTTATCCCCTTTTTGAAAATGATGTTTAGCCAATCCAGTTCTGAGATTATCCATGTTGTTAACATTATAATCGCTTTTATGTTCCAAGGTTCTTTTCTTTAGATATTGTTTCGTTTGTCCAATATAACTGTAGTAACAACCACCACAGGTATTTTATAGATAACCCCACTCTTCAATTAGTTTTTCGTACGGTCTTTAGTTTTAGCAAATAGATTGTTTACTGTTTTAGTATTATACACAGCAATCTGACTATTTGGGGTTTTTGGTTTTTTTTGCTATGGCTTCAGACAGATTGGGTATGTAGGGAATTTTATAATATTTAGTATTAGTTGATATGTTAATATCCGCAACCGGTCCTATTACTAGATTTGGTGGGCGTTGATTAAAAATACGACTAATTAATCCCCATGGATAATTATTGACCTTCAAAGTATGGTGGAGATTATTTAGGTTAGCTTTCCAAAAATCTTTATTGCTTAGTTTGAAAATTTTGTCTCGGAACTGTTTAATAATATTTATTTTTTGATGTAAGGGATAGATAGGGTTGCCAAGTTTTACACGAGACAATGGAGGACTTTACCAGTGGCGGCTCGCGGCTTTGAAAAATGGTGAGGAGCTATCCACCCAATTGCTAAATTTTTTAAATAATTATTACCGTTACTTTTTAGGTAAATCATAAAAAAAAATGTGCTTTATAAGCACACAACTGAAGTAAAACTTCTGAAAGAGATATTAGGAATTAAGATTTTTAAAGCTTTTTTCTTCGAGTTTTGCCCCAGGTTTCGACACTTTTTTATTATTTTTTTTGCTTTTTTTTGCATTTGTTTTCTTTCCATTTTTGCCATCTCCGACCTCATAGGTCAACTTCTTGGCCTTTTTTTCATCGAAAGCCGCGTTTCTCTAACTATTTTTTTTTAATATATTTTTTTCTTAGTTCGTTTTATGATATTTTTATTAACTTTTCGAACAATATTTTACGTGTTTTTCAATTTTTCCCATTTTTTCGAAAATTTTTGGGTATCCGGGGAGGGTGGGGGTATAATTCCTTTCCCCACAGATGACCCCGTGAAACGGGGTTATCCAAACGGGGCCATCGCTTGTCAGACTTTCGATCCGAGGCTCCGTTGGAGAGATATCGGGGGGGTGTTAATTTTTTCGGATTTATTACCCTCGCTAAAGAAGTCTCACATCAAAAATATAGGTTACCACGATGATTAACATTTAAATTCGAGGAAAAATATGTTGGATTAGGCTTTCCAGACGTGTTTCTTTTTTTGATACAATACCCCTTTTCTATATAGAATTTTGAAAATATCCTTTTTTTAAAAATCTAGAACTGATAACCAAAATACCCCTTTTCAAGACAGGCATATTTGTAAAATAAAAATTAATTTTTAACTCCCTTTCTGTGGAAGTCGAGCTTGGCATCACCTATCGCATGAGCACAAATTTAAATTTAAAAAGCATTTGTATCAAATTTGGGCGCGGTTGGGATTTTATGGCATTTTTTGTACGGCGAAAACTGAAATTTCGAAAATTCCTCTTTATTAAAATTTATAAACGACATATAAGGCGCGAAATCTACCTAAAAAACTAACCGAAACCGTCTAATATAAACCCGAAGTGTAAGAGATCTACGTATATAGGTAATAGAATAGAGACATGTACTCCATCGAATATTATTTGACGCCACTCAGAGGGCGCTGCTGTGCGAAATTTCAAATGGTACTATGGAACTACTATTTAAGCACGAAAAATCTTTTAGCAGTGGTTGGTTTGAGATTGATTTGCTATTTTATTATTATTTTTTATATTTTTTGCAATAATATTATAATAGTGAAAAACGAGGATATTTCGGTGACTAGGCAGAAAGAAGGACTCAACGTTTTAAAGAAGGACTGTCCTCCTGAAAGGAGGACACTTGGTAACCCTAAGTAAGGGATGACATCGCGATGACGGTAATTGAGAATTCTGTTTGAACTGGTGAAATGGTAATTTATTTTCAACCTCTACTTCTACTGTAAAATCTAAGCTTATATTAATGTTGTTTAACAGTGGCGAATCCAGGATTTTGGTCTGGGAGGGGCTGAGGTCGTAAAAAGTTATATTGTCGCGACGTCCCCAAATTCTATTAGATTGAAATAAGGTGGTTTCGTAATCTTTTATTTATATGTTAGGTACTTGAATTAAGATTTTTAGAAACGTGATGATGAAATACAAAACAGTATAAATTTGTTTATTATTCTTATATTATCAAATAACATAATTATTATAACAAATCACAATATAATATTTATTCGACGCAAACGGCTTCAGGCCTATTTGTTAAACACCTTATCAACATCTATGTCGATATTAAAATATATGTTTATATAAAGGCCAAAGAGGTCAGCTTATTTACCCTGTTGTATATCTCAAGTACTTCTTTCATCTTGTCAAGGTACTGTAGCTCCTTTCCGCAGTTGCCGTTGTCACTGGTATTACTGCAACTATTTTAAGAAGCTCGTGTATGTTCGGCTTTATTACATTTACCCAGCATTTCGACGATTTGGTGTCTATGAATTCACTCAGTTGCCTATTCCACAGAAAAAAATACTCAGCACTTACTTGTTCAGTATTTATAAGGGTACCATTTTCAAGTAAATCATTTTCATAAAATTTTACCAATAGGTCAGAATAACTTATGTTTCCGGAGCTAGATACCAAACAGGTAAAGGAACATAGAATATCTTTATCAACTAAAAACCTATTCTGAATTTCTATAATGCATGGCATCCAAAAATGGGACGAATATAGAAATACGATAGTATGAAACTCGGCCATCATGGTTCGAGCAATTCGATATTGTCAGCGCCCAAGGCAACTTTCCCAAGTTTTTTTAAAAGAAGAGAAATTGAGAAAAAACTGTAACAAGTTTAGTGAGTGTATCTGGGTTTGTTTCTGGGGGAGGCTGCAGCCCCATAGCCCCTCCTCTGGATTCTCCTCTGTTGTTTAATTTAGTTAAAACATGATTCACCTTATTGCTTGGAACCGCTGTGATGGAGTCCACGTACAAAAAATGGGATAAAAAAGTTCTAGTTGAAAAGTGGGGTTATCTATAAAATACCCTGTGGTGATTGTCACTACAGTTATATTAGACAAACGAAATAATATCTAAAAAAAGAATCTCGAAACATAAACGCGATTGTAATGTTACCAACATGGATAATCCGAGAACTGGATTGGCTAAACATCATTTTCGAGAAGGGCATAAGTTTAACTTCAATGCAATTGAAGTGGTGGACTGAGAGACAAATTTTAAAAAGATATTTTTTTAGAAATGAGCTATATTCACAATACTAAATACAATGTTAATTTAAATACAGATACACAAAATCGTAACACCATTTATCATAACATAATTAGCAATTTTCAATATACTGGATAGTGTGATTTTGGTGAATGGGTGGGGATTAAATCTAGATTTACACTCCTAATGTACGACACTGAGATTTAGTAGGTACCGAAACAGCATTGTGACGGCATGAGATTCATTCTTAAGGATCGCTCGTCTTAATTGTGACTCGTAGTAATCTAGGTGCGTTTTGTTTGGTTCTCCCTGTTTGTGTGTTCTTACTTCCCATTTACATCGTTCAGTTAGTTTTTAAAAAAATTGTAATATTTGATTCGAATATTATTTAATGAATATTGTCCAAGTAAGCTGAGATTTTCTTCAACCTTATTGTATTGTGGACGCAACTTCTTATCACTAATTCGTTTATAATAAATAATACGTTAACACGTTTGCGGACAAAGCGGCATGTGCCTTTCTATGTGCAGGGACAAAGCGCGATGTGCCGTCTAACTTTGAGGCAGAATCAAAGCCAAAGCGGAAGTGTCCGCACTTTAACCCACATAAATTAGTGCGTAGCCAGGCCTGCTGTCCCCGCAAAAATCAGAACTTATCGTGAAATGTCCTATCCTAAAATTTTATTTCAAATATCTATGCAAAACATGTTCCGACCAGTCTCCCCTTTATATTGTACCTTGTTTTGAATTCCATTATACAAATAGACATTGTGCTATGTAACAAAAACGACTCAAATATATCTTAATCGTTATTTTATTACGTGAAGAAACAAAAAAAACAGCTGGTTCAATACCGACAAATGTTAATATATTTTAGGCTATATTGGACTACCCATATACTTCCACAACTAACACCGACTTAATTTCGACTACCTACTCTATATCTTTTCACGCTGGGCGACATTTAAATTATATGATAATTTAGGTAAACATTCCTGGTCCTAAAACACATAAATTCTTAGTTTGCCTTTATTTACTTGGCACTGTGGCCTAAAAAT